>PVKS010033937.1:0-21311 GCA_004027875.1 Aplodontia rufa | reverse complement strand
AGGACAGTGAGAGAGAGGGAGAGACAGAGAATCAATTTTTATTGAGTTTTTCACATGGCTTTCACTGCTCTGACACTTAGCTGTGTACATCGGTGCTGGGGTTTGAACCCACCTACTCGCACATGCCAGGCAAGCACTGCAACCGCCGAGCCACTGCTCCAGCCCCTAGATATGCTTTATAAAGAAAATGTTTGCACAGGAATTACGTGAGGGGAAAGCTAGCTGTTTAGAAACTGTAAAAAAGAATTAACTAATGTCCAACTTATCTCGGAGAATGTACAAGAAATTTTGGGAGGCAGGGGTAACAAATATAAACCATACCCCTTAAACTCTCTGTAATTTACTATTTTTGTGAGTCAACTTGGATTGAGTATTTTGTGAGGTAGACAAAGAGTACTAAAATCCCTGATTCTTCTATGCCACTGTAATTAAAATGTTCCAAGTTGAGAGTAACTCTTATGTTTTATGTCCATGTCACACACTGATTCTGAATGCAGCCAAAAATCACTGCATTCCTCAACGTTTTTCTGGAATAACATTGGTTCTTAGCTTGACTGTGCCTTCCTACCCAGCAATAGAACAATTAATTTTTTGGGGGGTGAGGAGATGCTGGAGATTGACCCACTAAGCTATATCATGGTCTTTTTTTTTTTTTTTTTTACATTGTCTTACTAAGTTGTACAGGTTGGCCTCAGACTTGTAATCCTCCTGCCTCAGACAACCGAGTAGCTGGGATTATTGCAGTGGACCATCTTGAAAAGCTTTTACATATTTTTTTATAAGTGTCTACTCTGGTCTTCCTGGAAGAAAACAGGAAATAGAGGGAAACTGTTGACTTACCTTTGAAGCTGGCTTTAAATGAGTCTTTTAAAGAGATTTTCTTTTACTAGGTAATATGTATTCACAGGATATATGAACTATATAATTGTAATGGTCTATTTTAGAAAATAGTAGTGCTTGTGGTTTTTTAATTGAAACATGTAGGATTATTTGGAATGGGAAATTTTTGTCCATGACAACTAAGACATTTGCTCTACCACATACTGTCTTACTATGGTGGCATGGTAGTGATAGTTAAACAGCTAAGCCTGACCATCAAAGCAAGATCTGATTATAGCCATTCTACAAGAATTGATGATCATTAAACTTCATTTCAGAGTTGATCAGACATGTATGGAGGTTGCAGAACAATGAGATGAAATGGGGGAAAAATGAAAGCAAGAAATATATTTAATGACACTATGAAGCAAAATGTCAGGCACTGTATCCTATTCATGTTACTTTGGAAATTAGGGGAAGTAACCCTGAATGCAAAAGAGCTTTGCAACAGACTTCTGGACTGTCTATGAATCTGAACAATTAGTCTACAAGAGCTACCTGCATATCAAAGAACTCCATATCCAGAAGAAAATGAACTGTCCAGCAAAGTTCAAGGTCATTCAACGTCTGACTCAGACAGATTTGAGTGCACGGCTGACTTAAAAACAAAACAAACAAGACTACCTATACATGATTCCCCAGGTTGCTCTGCTGCGATCATGTTCAACAACGTGTAGATATTTTGGCAATGTAAATAATTGTTTTATTTCTATTTGATGTTCAAGTACCAGCTCTGCATCAAGTGAACAGTTAATTTTTATCATCTTCTAATTAATTGAAAGTGTAGGTTTCTGTGGCACATATTAGGCTGCAGTATTTTACCTGTTCCAGAACTGCTGTTTGCTTTCCCAGAGTGACGCAAACATTTTCATTAATTCGCTCTGAAGTTTTCATGCGCTTAACGTTTTCTTTGTTTTCTGAGAGCATCCTCTTCTTTTGATTATGACCTAGAGGAGATAGATAGATTAGGGGAAAAAAATTCCTTCTTAGAAGGAAATGGGAATTTTCTACTTTAGGGACACTCTAAGCAAATGGAAAAACTAAAATGTGACAATGTGCAGTTTTCTAAGAAAATTTGATTGCATAAAAATGTTCCCACAAGCTTCCTTTAAAAAAATAAATAAATAAAAGATGGCGCTGGTGCTGTGGCCCAGCAACTACAGCGCTTGCCTGGCATGCTCGAGGACCCGGATTTGAACCCCAGCACCATGTATACACCTAAGTGTCAGAGACACAAAGGCCAGATGAAAAAATAAATAAAATGGATCCTCTTTTTCTCTCTCAATAAGGGGCTGGAGCGGTGACTTGGTGGTTATGGTGCTTGCCTCGTATGAGCAAAGACGAGAGTTCAAACTCCAGCACCATGTACACAACAAAGTATTAGAGAAATGAAAATCACATGAAAAACTAAATAAAAACTGCTGTCCTTCTCTCTGGTAAAGAAAAAAAAAGGACCTGTCTCAGAAAATCAAAAGTGGCCACCTAATCAAAACTGGAAGTGAGGGCTGGAGTGGTGGCTCAGTGGTTACAGCAACTGCCTGGATGCGCGAGTACGCGGGTTCAAACCCCAGCATCATGTATACAATGAAGTGTTTGAGCAATGACAGTCACATGAAAAACTAAATAAAATTGATTCTGTCATTCTCTCACTGTCCCTCTCTCTTAAAAAAAAAAAAAAAACTGGACATGAGCTGTAACCAATCAGATCAGCCTATTTCTTGTATCTCACTTCCTTTTTTTGGTTATAAATATAACTTGCCATATAGTGGGAAAAAGCTTTCTTAAACCATTTTTGTTCCTGACTACTGCACAACTCTAGAACTGTAGATAAAGCCAACTGCAAACCAGACTGTTTTAATATTCTCCTAACAATACCCTGTGCCCTCCCTCCCACCAAAAACAGTTCACAAACAAGAACTCTGAAATAGTTGTAATCATCATTTACTTTGTTCCAATCTATACAAACTCACCGCTTTGTATATTTGAGGTGTTAAAATTCCCAAAATAAAAGTGATTAAATTTCTATATACAATGCATAAACACATACTTACTGTTATTACTATCATTGTCCAGTAATGATTGCCACTTTGAGTCTGTATTTTCATAATTTGAAATGTTGGAATGACAGGTTCTACAAGAATCTTCCGTTTTCCAAATGTTAGGAATACCGTTGGAGGAATTAACTGAATTCACCAAGTTAGGTGTCTTCTGAATAGGCAAAAAATGTGATGAGCTTGGATTTAAAATGTCATTTTGCCTTTTATCAAGTGACTCTGAATTGGAGTTTGCTTCTACATTGGAAAGCATTTTATTGATTCTCTTATCATTCAAGTTATTTTGAACTACACCGCTCAATATAATTGGGGAGCAGCAGATGGCTTTTAGATTACAATTCTCTTCCTTCTCGAAGAAAGATCCTTTTACTTTGGTCTGATATTCAAGACAAGTTTCAGAAGTGTTCTGGGACTCCTCTGCCTTTTGTATAAACAATTTGCTGGGAGAATCTATTTTTTTTCTTGGCTTTTGGTAAGGACTTACAACTTGTTCATCAACATGCTCCAATCTTGTTTTTGAATCAACACTTTCTTCTATTGGTTTTATTAAATTCTTAGGAATCACTATACTTTTCTGTGACAATACTGAATTTTTGTTAGAGTCAAATGAGGAATCAACATTTTCAGAATGTTTACATTTGCTAGTTACGATGCCAGTACTTAAATTCTGATTGCCACTTGGAACATTACTCCCAGTTGCCGTATTTCTCAGAGCTTCAACATTCTTATACTTATTCAGGATCTCTACTTGCTTCCGGCAACTTGTAGGCATTGTTTTTTTGGCTTTTAATATCTTCCGTTTACTTTTATCTGGACTTGCCATCTTTCATATCCTAGAAATTAAGAAACCATATTTAAAATCATTTCTCCACTAAAGTTGTTTATTTATAATATTAAAATACTAAGACTATGTCTCCAGATTAACACATGTATGTTAAATTTCATGTGTCAACAAAAACAATTTCAATTTTTTTCTGTACATTTCAACTATGCAATTACATATTGCCAATGAGTCTAAATTTAATACTAAAGATGATAATTTATCTGGTCATGTTTTCCCCCCACGTATTTCAACTGGTACACTAGAGTTGTACGTAATGACGGGGTTTGTTGTTACACAGTCGTACAGGCACACAATAAACCATATGACAGTAAAATTTGGCGGTATCATTTCCCCAATCCATCCTAACCTCCCATACCCTATCCCCTTTCCTTTACCGGTGTCCCTTTGATTTTCATGAGATTCCACCTCACCTTTCTTTTCCCTTTTCCTCTGGGGCTTCTTTCTACCTATGAGAAAAAACATATGCCTGGTCACATTTTCTTAAAGGATCTCAAAACATGATAGCCATTCTGGTTTTATTTATTTAATTTACCAGATAAAAGTAAATGAGATAAAAAAAATTAAACTATTCAAAAAAAAAATAAGAGAAAACATAAGACCCTTAAAAAAAAAAAGGTAAGTGAAATGCTGCTACATATTATCCAACAGAGCGGCAATAAATGAAGAAAAAATATCTGAGTCTTTGTGAAGATGTGGAGCATTTAGAATTTTCAAATAATAATAGTGGGAGTATAAATCTACTGAAGTTCAATGCATATTTTCTATAACCTGGCACTTCCACTATTAGAAGTGTATCCACGTGTTCAGCAAAAAGCAAGTAAAAGGACTGGGACACAGCCCAGAAGAAGAGGACTTACAAGACCCCAGGTTCAATCCTCAGCACTACAAAACAAAACTAGAGGCGCGGTGGTATATGTTGTAATCCCAGCCGCTCTGATGTAGGTCAGTGGTAGAACATCACTGGGTTCACTCCTTAGTTCAACCAAAAGAACGCAAATACAAGTACAATAATTTTTCTTAGCAACACACATCCCATAACTAGAGAGGATTCACAGTAAGTCTGGAGTAATAAAATAAAGGATAGCCATACAATGAAATATAATCAACAATAATTAGTCTTTCATTATTGCAACAGTGTAGATCTTAAAAGCTAAGTTTAAATGAGCTAGACCAAAAAAAGTATGTACTATCGGATTTCATTTTAATAAGGTTCAAAAATAATGCATTATGTTAAAAATCAAAATGAGTGTCAATTAGAAAGAGAACCAGCTTGACTTCTGGGAGTTCTGGGCATATTTGTTTGTCGGTACAGGTGCTGGTTTTATAAACGTGATCAATATCTGAAACTGTACAATCAGGTTTTGTGCACTTTCTTGATATATACAATATTTCAGAAAAAGACCAAGAAAACCTGACAGTTTCCTCTGAAGCACTTAAAATGTATATCAAAATAATTGTAGACTTGGGTCTATAGAAAAATTAAATATATCCAAAGTTATTCTTGAAAGTGTATATAATATAAAAGTAAGGTAAAATCTAAGGCAGAAAACACTAAATTAAATGAACAAAGATGCAAAAAGGGATAATGTTAAAGTAAGGAAGAGCTAGCTTTTTTCAGAAAAAGGTATAGTCATATGATACTGTTTCAGTCTTGACCCCAACCATTAGTGAAATGCTGACTGAAGAATGCTTTTTAGAAAATCTCTTCCACCCCATGTTGGGAATTGGACCCTGGGCACTCAGTCACTGAGCTACACCCCAATTCTTTTTATTTTTTATTTTGAGAAAGGGTCTCACTCATTTGCCAAAAGTGGCCTCCAACTTGCAATCCTCTTGCTTCAGCCTCCCAAGTCGCCAGGATTCCAGACATATACCACCACACCCAGCTAGAAAATCTTTTAATGAAGTAGAATCAACGGAAATGTGAAGCAAAGTTTAAAAAATAAATGGGCTGTCTCTACCCTGGGGAGATGGTCCACATTCCCCCTTAAGTGCATATTCCTTGCTTTACCAGAGACCTCTCTCTCTCTTGAGATCCTCCCATTCTCCCTCAAGTATATATCTATTTTCCTAAGTAAACTCTGTCTATGCCTTGGATAGGTACATGCTAAAATTCTGATTCATTATGTATGCCAAGAACCCCGTAATCCTAAGTGAAATTCCTTCTTCTCTCTAGGAACTCCTCGGACCCTTCTTTGGAGACACGTCTTCTCCACTGACATCTCTTGACGGCCCATACCTGGAACTTCAGAGGCATCAACTTTGTTTATATCTTCAGATAACAACAGTTCAATGGTAAGAGGATGGCCACACAAGAATTTCAATCCATCCACACAGCTGAGATCAATATCTATCTCCTTGAAGTCAGGTTGAGACTTCTGATCCCCGAGTAGGCAGGGTCACTGACCCATGCCAGCCTTTAGCGGCCACAGTAGATAAATGAATCTTCACTTCTCACCAACCTTAAGACTATGGGCTCAAAAGTCTGGGGGGGTGGGAATAAGATAGGAATTTGGGAATAAAGGAAAAGATATTGAGCCTCAAAGGAAACACCCACAAACCACCGAGATGCAGAAAAGCACCCAGAAACAATTGCCACCTCCTGAGTCACATCCCTTGGCCCACACACTTGCAAAGTAAAGGCAATGCTCAACCCCATGGAAAACTGGTATCAAATTGTGCAACTCCACCCTGCATCTACCTCCAGTACAGACCCTAGCAACCATCCCTTTATAAATATTAACATCAAGGGGTTGGGTCTCTCCCTCCAGAGAGGGAGTATTCTCCCTTGGAGGTGTACCTCACTTTGCCACAAAGGCATCTCTTGAGATTGCCCTCATTCTCCCTTGAATGTACCTACTTTCCTAAATAAACCTTTGACTATCCTTTGTAAAAATAAATAAATAAATGATACTATTATATATTAGAGAAAATAATGTAACAACAATTGAAAAAAGCAAAACATAATACTGCAATGGTATATAAAACTCAGAAGCCATAAAAATCAAAGGAAACTTAAGACTGTCATTAATAATAAATGTAAATGGATTAAATTCTATTAAAAACATGAAGTTAAATTATTCTTGTTTTTACAAAAGATAAAAAAACTGATACAATTATGTTAAAAGGTAAAAGGACATTTAGCAAATAAAACAAAATTAACAATATGATTTTAAAATTTAATATGAACAATGAAGCTGAAGTGGTGGCACTCCAACAACTCAGGAAACTAAGGCAGGAGGATCACAGGTTCAAGGCCAGCCTCAGTAACTTACCAAGGTCTTATGCAACTTAGTGAAAGCCTGTCTAAAGTAAAAAATTTAGAGCTCAAGATGTGGCTCAGGGATAAAGCACCCCTTGGTTCAACTTCCAGTATCAAGAAAACAAAAAACCAAAACAACAAACACCAAACAAATCAGGATAT
Organism: Aplodontia rufa; assembly: GCA_004027875.1. Classification (NCBI taxonomy): domain Eukaryota; kingdom Metazoa; phylum Chordata; class Mammalia; order Rodentia; family Aplodontiidae; genus Aplodontia; species Aplodontia rufa. Next base: position 14,110 of record PVKS010033937.1, on the reverse strand, counting down.
AACAAAACAATTCTACATCTAAGGGGAAAAAAATGAAATTAGATCCCCTGCTTTCTGTATACTAAAATGAATTTTAGAAGATCAAGGATTTAAATTATAATAGACAAACCTTTGAAAATTGAGAAAAAAATACAGACAATTTATTCTTTTTCACCAAGTACCAGAGGAAGTATACAGATTCCAAAGATCTCTAAGAAAATGTGATTTATTGGACAGCAAAGGATTCAGGTTGCCTGAAAAGAATCAATAATTCTGGTGATGCCCAATTAGATTAAGTAGTTGCTTTTTATTCTCCCAGGTGAATTTCACTAATGGGTAAAATGTCCATTTTAGGCATTTACCAACATTTGCCTTCCCTGAGCCTTTTACTGGAAGTTTTGCTCATCTTTCATTAACATTCCCATGCACCGAATTTTCCAAATGAATTACTTCTGTGTGCCCCAAATTTGACCAACTATCAAGTGTTAACATATTAATTGTTTCATGTTATTTATGAACTTTGATCTAACTATAATTTACTCAGGTAAAGTAAAACAGATATTCTGCACTGCAGCTGTATATTTCTGACACAGCACAGCCATGGTAAACAGCAACATGCTCGCAGGTAAACTAAATCACTAAAATGCTTCTGTACGAACAGGCCTCAATATTTAACATATCATTATGAGGTAAAGAATTTTTCAAAGAAGAACATTAGGCTTCAACTGAGAGAGAGAAAAGAGAATAAATTTGACTACAATACTAAAATTAAGAAGAGCAAAGAGAAAAGAAATGAGCAGATACTTATAAATTCATATGCAACAAAGGATTAACTATTCATGATATGTTAATTACCCAAAAAACAAATGAGGGGGCCAGGTGTGATGGCACATGCCTATAATGCCAGAAGGTCCAGAGGATAGGGCAGGATGATCTAAAGTTGAAAGCCAGCCTCAGCCACTTAGCAAGGATCTTAGCAACTTAGTGACACACCTTGTCTCAAAATCAAAAGGGCAGGGGATGTATTTCAGTGCTTTTCTCACATGTGCTGGGTTCAATCCCCAGTTCTGCTGAACAAATAAATAAATAAATGAGAAAAGATCCCTAGATGAAATGAGCAACAGACACAAGAAATTTTACAGAAAAACATATATAAGAGCTGGAGTACTGGCTCAGAGGTTATGGCGTTTTGGGGGCTGGAGCGGTGGCTCAGCGGTTTCAGCGCTTGCCTGGCAAGCACGAGGACCCGGGTTCAAACCCCAGCACCACGTACACAACTGAGTGTTGGAGCAACGAAGGCCATGTGAAAAACTAAATAAAGTTGTTTCTCTCTTTCTCTGTCTCTCTCACTGTCCCTCTCTCTTTATAAAAAAAAAAAAAAAAAAGAGGTTATGGCGTTTGCCTGGCATGCGAGATCATACTCTCAAACCCCAGCACCACGAACACAAGGAATGAAATATCAGAGTAATGAAAGGCACATGAAAAGCTAAATAAAGTTGATTCTCTCTCGGTCCCTCTCTAAAAGAGAAAAACATACACACACAAAACCTGAAAAGATGCCACTAATTAGGGAAAGGCAAATAAAGACAGATATAATTCTATACACAAGTAGATAAACCAATAAAACTCAGTAGGGTAAAACCCAAAGATCAAGAGGGTACGGATCAGCAGTAACTCTCACACATTGCTTATATGGATATACATTGAAAAAAGGTACTTCAGAAAATAGTCTGGCTATGCTGAAAAGACAAACATTGTATATCTTATTGCTACCCAACAAACCCACACAAGAAATGCTTATACTTATGTACCTTAAGACAAAAATGTTCGTCTGGGTGTAGTGTTGAACACCTGTAATCCCAGCAACTCAGGAAGCTGAGGCAGGAGGATCATGAGTTGGAGGTCAGCCTGGGCAACTTAGCGAGGCCCTGTCTCAAAATACAACATACAAAGAGATGTGGGAACTCAGTGGCAGAATGACCCTGGATTCAACCCAGTACTGCCAAGGAGCAAGCAAAACAAAAAATAATTCAATACCAGCAATTAAGAACAAGAACAAAAACAACAAAAACAAAACAAAAAACAAAAAAGCCCCAACCTGGAAATTATGCAATCAAAATTTAGAGGATCAGATAAACAAACTTTCATATATTAATCCTATGGATTAATATAACGCAATGAAAATGAATGTTATTACTATACACAAGCACATGGGAATATTTAGAAATAAAAATTATGAGAAAACTGTATTTAACTCAAAAATGAAATTAAACATTTGTTTATGTGACATTTATAATCAAATTATTCTTCATAAAAATCAATACAATAAATTTAAAAATTTAGATACATGTCAGGAAGGACGAAGAGGGACAGGAAGCATGGAGAAACAAGATGGTAAATTCAAGTTATTGGTAGTATTCTACTTGTTTGGTTCAAAAATATTCTTTATATTATTATGCTTCGTAATTTATATTTTCTTAGACCCATTTTTTGCTGCTAATAACAAAACTCCACAGGTAGCACAAACTATAATGAGGTTTATTTTGGCTCACAGGTATGAAACAAGGTCAAGAGTCCAGAGGTGCTGCAGGTCATTTACATGGCAAGAAACAGAGAATGCATTAGAGACCTAGTCAGACAGGCTTTTATAGGAGAACCAATCTTGAGATAATCTATTAACCCATTAACCTACTAGAAGTTCGATTATTTGATCATATATTACCTCTATATCAAACTTGAGAATAGGCAGACTATTTTTCCAAGCATTTGCATCAATTTATAACAGCAATGAGTGAAAGTTCCAGCTTCAACATTTCTTCACCAAAACTTATTTTAGTATAGCCATTCTAATGCAAGTGATGTGGGGCCTCACTGTCATTTAGTTTCTCTGATGGCTACTGATGCTGTTATCGTTCTGTTTCTGTGACAAAATACCTCATAAACAACTTAAAAGGAGGAAAAGGTTTATTTTGGCTCACGGTTTCAGTGGTTCCAGTCCATGGTTGTTTGGCTCCATTGTTTTTGGGCTGGTACCAAGGCAGAATAACATCATGGCAGGGAGTGCATGGTGGAGCAAAGCTGCTCACCTCCTGGCGGCCAGGAAGCAAAGAGACAGACAGGAAAAGGCTGAGGTCCTGATATCCCTTTCAAGGGCATATCCCAATGACCTAAATAAATTTCTTCCAATAGACCCCACTTTCTAAAAGTTTCACCACCTCCCAGTAATACCACCAAGACTTTAGCATATGGCCTCCAGTGGATATCTACGATTCAAACTATAACAGATGTTGAGCATTTCTTCACATATTTCTTGGTGACTTGTCTATCTTCATTATATAAAAGTCTATTCAGATTCTTTTGCACATTTAAAAATTGTGTTACTTGCCCTTTGACTTGTAGGATTATGTCACTTTCTCAGATGACTTAAAAACTTTTCCTCCCATTCTGTGGGCTGCCTTTTCAATTCTCTGATGGTATACATTGAAGAACCAAACTTTTAAACTTTAATAGTTCACTTTTTCTCATGTTGGTTGTACTTTTTTGGTATCATAAATTTTTAAAAAATCAGTTTAATCCAAGATCATGACTTGCCCATTTTAAAGGTTTAAAACTTCATTGTTATATGTAAATCTGTTAAGCAATTTGAGTTAATTTTTATATATGATGTGAAACAGTTGTTCACATCCATTCTTTTGAAATGTGGATATCAAGCTATTTCAGCACAATTTATTTTGTTATCAGAGATTGAACCCAGGGGCACTTAACCACCGAACCACATCTCTACTCCTTTATATGTTTTGAGACAGGGTCTCACTAAATTGCTTAGGGCCTAAGTTGCTGGGGCTGACTTTGAACTGGTGATCCTCCTGCCTTCCTGCCTTAGCCTCCAGGGAGCCACTAGGATTACATGTATGTGGCACTGGGCTCAGCTTGTTTCCGCACAATATAACAAGGGCATTCCTTCCCCAATTGAACTGTTCTGATACTTTTTCACAAAAATCAGTGTTCAGATTTGTTTCTGGCATTACCAGTTCTATCCCACAAACTGTCCTTATGCTAGCTGTGCAGTCTGATTTCTGTAACTGTGTGGTAAGTTTTGAATTCAGGATAACTGTCTCTTTTTTTTTTAAATTTTAGGTATTCTGAGCTTCTTGAATGTCCATGAGAAATTTGGGACCAGGTTATCAATTTACTGCAAAGACAGCTGGGAGTTTGATAAAAATTGTATTCAGGTCAGGTACACACCTTTAATCCCAGCTACTTGGTAGGGTAAGGCAGGCAGATTTAAAGTTCAAGGCCAGCCTCAGCTATTTAGTGAAACCCTATCTTAAACAAAAACAGAAAAGGCTGAGAATGTACCTCAAAGAGAGCTTGCTTTAGCATGTTCGAGGCCCAGGGTTCACTCCCCAGTACCACAAGAGGGAAAAGAAAAAAGAACTATGTTGAATTTGTAGATCAATTTAGGGAATATTATATTACTATTTCCATTAAGATATTCCTATTTGGGGATGGAGTAGGGGTAGCTCAGCCATTACAGTGCTAGGGTGGCATGCGTGACGATGCAGGTTTGAACCCCAGCACCACGTACACAACAAATTGTCAGAGTAACGAAAATCAGATGAAAAAAACTAAATAAAATTGACTCTGTTTCTCTCTCACAAAAAAGTTCCTATTTGTGAATTTTAACATAAACTGACTTTAATTTTTTCCCAAGTATACATTGCTTTTAACTGAATGACATCATGTTATGAAACACATCTTTTGAAATTCCTTTTTCTATCTTTTCTGAGACATTCATCTAGCTATGTTTCAGAGACTGGTCTTGAGCTATAAGTGAACTCCCGCCTTAGACTCTGCAGATGCTGGGGCTATAGGTGCAGGCCACTGTATCTAGCCTTTGAACTTATTTTTCCTACATTGAATGATATATTTTTTGACACACGTCATCCAACTTTCTCCTTTCCCTGCAACCTCTAATAACCTGCTCTTTGCTTTTATGAGTTAGATTTCTTTAGAGTCCACATATGCATTTGGTCAAGTAGTATTTGTCTTTATATGCCTAGCTTATTTCACTTAACATTAGGTCCTGCAGGCTCATCCATGTCATCAAAAATAGGATTTTGTTCTTTTAAGGCTGAAATATACCTCCCTCTACATGTTTTCTTTTGTTCCTTTTCCTTGCTACTCAGCATTGAACCTAGTGGTTCTCTACCACTGAGCTATATTCACAGCCCTTTTTATTTTCTAAAATGGGGTCTAAGTTACCAGCACTGGCCTCAAACTTGTGATCCTCCTGCCTCAGCCTCCCGAGTAGCTGAATTACAGGCATGCACCACCACAGCTGGCTCAAATTTTCTTTATTCATTCTTCTATTGATGGACACTGAGCTGATTCCACATCTTGTCTACTGTTAATAATGCTCTAATGAACACAGAAGCAGTTATTTCTTCTTGAAATGATTTCATATCCTTTGGATGTATACCAATTAGTGGGATTACACAGATCATAAAGTAGCTCTGACTTTTAATTTTTTGAGGAAATTTCATACTTCTTTTCACAATGGCAACACCAATTTACATTCCTGCCAGTGGTGTAGGAGGGTTCCCTGTTGTTCACATCCTCGTTAACATTTACCTTTTGTTTTTTTGATAATACCCAAAATAATAGGTATGAGGTGATATTCCAGTGTGGTTTTACTTTTATTGTCATGACTAGTAATGGTGAGCACTTTTTCAAGCATTTGTTGGTTATTAATATGTTTTCTTAGAAAAAAACAAGTCTATTCAAGACACTTAGGCATTTTTCATTCAGGTTATTTGGGGTTTTGTTATTGAGTTATATCGGTTATATAAAATAAATATATAAATGTATGTAAAACAAATATATATAAATATATATATATAAAATAAATATTGTTAAAATGATCCAAAGTGATGAGTCACTGCAAGCATCATATTAATTTTAAAATATATACTCCACAAAGATAACAGTAACCAAAACAGTATGGCATTGATACAAAAAACACAAAGACCAATGAAATGGAATAGAAAACTCATAATAAATCCATAAATAAAGTGTGGATTTATTATGAGTTGACAATCCTAATAACACAATGCGGAAAGTACAATCTCTTTAAGTAGTACTGGGAAAAGAAGACATCCATGTGCAGAAAAATTATGCTCTTATTTCCCACAAAACACATGAAATCAACTTAAAATACATTTATTGAAGACTTGCACATGCCAAGCATGATGGTACATCCCTATAACCACAGCTATCTGACAGGCTGAGGCAGGAAAATAACAAGTTAAAAGTCTGCATGAACAACTTATCAAGAGTGCCTCAAACTGAAATACAGAGGGCTGGAGTCTCTTCGTGATCACAGACATTTGGAAAAGTTTGGAATATTCTTCTACATGTTAAAAGATGTCTATGAAAAACCCATAAATAGGGGCTGGAGCGGTGGCTTGGCAGTTAGGGCACTTGCCTGGCATGCACAAGGACGCAGGATCAAATCCCAGCACCATATATACAACAAAGTGTTGAAGCAATGAAAGCCGCATGAAAAACTAAATAGAACTGGTTTTCTCTTTCTCACTGTCCCTCTCTCTCTTTAAAAAAGAAAAAAGGAAAACCCATAAATAACAGACCTTATAATAAAGGACAGGAGGTTTTCCTCCTAAATCAGCAAAACAAGCACTCTTGCCACTTGTATTCAATATTGTAACAAACAGGGCAGTTAGTCATGAAAATTTAATAAAAGCATTGAGATTAGAAAGGGAAAAAATAAAGCTATCTATAGACAGATGACATGACCTAGTGTGTACAAAATCTCATTGAGTCCATAAAATGCTAATGCAGATAAAAATAAGGTCAACAAAGATGCACAAGAAAATCAGTGTACAAAGTCTATCATTATTTCATAGACAGTCTCCTCTTTAATGATTCAATTTAACAGTTTTTTGCTATAAAGCGAGCTTATTGGAAAGAACCTAATCAGAAGTGGAGAAGCATGCAGACGTAGACCTTCTCAATGTAGACCTTCTCAGAGTACACAGTGGATTTATCAGGGTATTAAATTTCGATTTACAAGTGTTTTTATCTTGTACTGAAAATGCTTAGTGGGGAGATCCTGCTTCCAGGTGCCCCTCCACATTGCACAGTCTCTACTCTCCTTCCTTAAATAAATCCTACTCCGTTTGCTCTTCCCTTCCATGGTTATCCGTGGATTTTATTTTTCAAATTTGAGACAAGAACCCAGAAGGAGATTGGCGCCCAATTACCAGGCTGTGCTTTTTGACACCAGGAGCTGCAATGCACCACTCATCCGTAGCAAGGAAAAACCCAGCTCTTAACTGGGTAGCTGCTAACACTATTTTGGCTACAGAAATCTGCAGCCAGCCCAAATTCCCAGTTTTAACTGGGAATAGCTGCAAACACTAAAAATGGGCTATTTTGGACACAGAAATCAGCAGTCAACCCAAACCCCATTCGTCAGGCAAGCACAGAATCTGGCCTCATCCCCAAAACTCCTGCTTCCTTTTGGTGCCCTGATAGGGAAACTTCTTCAGAAGCGTGAGCAAAACAGACAAATGCTCTATTACTTTTCTTTTCTTCCAGGAGTCCTATACTCCATCTTGTATACCATATCTCTATCAAAAATACCAAGACCCTGCCAGACAATTAAAAAAGCGAACAGTACAGCTGCCAGACTTAAGACCTAAGGGACAGGCCTTGCAGAGTGAGACTTAGCAATCCCTCTCTGCCTTGGAGGATAGAAGGTTGATTCGATCTTGCTTCAGTATCCTTTCACGGAAATCCATTTGATCGACAAACTTCGGTCTCTCTTAGAAACACCCTAATTCTCTGGCTGGAGCTATTCCACACTATGAACACAGGGTCTCTAGAGATGACCAAAAGCCAATTGATCACACATGGAAACTTCCTCTGCACTTCAATCTCCTTTCATGGTTTCTCACCCAATGGTAGAGGGTTGGGCCTCACTTGGACTGCTCCTTTGATTACAGTGAGGTGACTTCCCAGCGTGATCTGAGCACTCCAAGGCACAGCCTTGTCCACCAATCTACCAGTGCTTGAGTAAGCTGCTTCTTTGTCTTTGTAGAAACCTCCCCGCCAAGAAAAGTAAGCTCAATCTCAGATTCTATTCCACTGACTCTCAGTTTTGTCAGTTTATTCTCCTCAGAAGAAAACTGGGTCTCTAGGTTTCTAATCCTGCCAATTTCCTGAGGAAAAAAACCATGCTTTTCATTTTAATTGCTATAAGACATTTTGTCCATTCTCCCTCCCCATCTACTAGGTTAAAGATTTCAGATTTTGGGTCTGTTACAATGGGAACATCACTCCTGGCCCTATAAATTATACAATAACTAGGAAAGGACTTTGACCCTAATGGATTAAAATGGCAAATATAGTCATCAGGAAAGACTTCAAACTTGTCCAAGGCACAAAGTTCTCAGGAACATGTCTCTCCCTTAGAACTATAGCTGAGAAAGCTATTGGCCTCTGCGATGCCCAACCCAGTCACGAATGCTTCTATACATGAGGGTAAATTCTGTACAGAGCAACCAGGGTTTTCCCCATTAAGAGAGGAAGAAGACAAATGGGATTTGGAGGTCATGCACTGGTAAGGAGTAACTAAATCCAACCTATCCAAATCCTAGTCAGACCTCAATACATGGTCCTGCTAATGTTTTGAGGAGGATCAAAGAAGATAAAGGAAATTTTTTCTTTTTTTAAAGAGAGAAGGACAGTGAGAATCAATCTTTAGTTTTTCACATGGCTTTCGCTGCTCTGACACTTAATGCTTATATACAAAAGTCTTAATGTTCATATACAAAACCAATATAAACCTGACCTAGCACAATAAGATGGGATCCCACTTCCAAGTCTGTGTTGCAGAGACTCTACTCTGCTTCCTTAAATAAATCCTACTCCTTTTACTCTCCCCCCACAAAAAAAAGAAAAAGAAATTGCTTAGTAGAATTACTTTAGGATTCTGTGGCTTTGTTCTCTATTTTATTGATATGGTTCATTAAATTAAGATTCTTGAGGGTTGGAAGGGTGGTTATGGCACTTGCCCAGCACGCGCGAGGTATGCGGCTTCAAACCCCAGCACTACATACAGTGAAGTCTCGAAGCAATGAAGGCCACATGAAAAACTAAAAAAAAATTGATTGTCTCCCTCTCATTTAAAAAAAAAATTAAGATTCTTGGACAGGAATCAAACCTTGCATTCCTGGGATAAATCCCGCTTTGGTGGGATGGTGTATAATTATTCATCTTTAAATATTTACTTATATTTGTCCTGCACTATAATTATACATAATAGTGGGCTTCATATCATATACATTCATGCACATTATTTGCTCAATCTCCTTTCCCCATACTTCACCTTATCCTCCCAGACTCCCAACCCCATCCACATGCTCCATCTGATCTCCCTTTCATTACTATTTTTTTTTAAGTGGGGAGGAGAGAATCAATTTTATTCAGTTTTTCATGTGGCTTTTGTTTCTCTGACACTTTGTTGTGTATGTGGTGCTGGTGTTTGAAGCCATGTCCTCTCGCATGCCAGGCAAGCGCTTGACTGCTTAGCCACAGCTCCAGCACCACTTTCATTATTAACTAGTGTACCCTCATTATAATGTGTATGACTAAATCATGCTTTGTACACAAAGCACAATTTGGTAATTTCTCTCCAGAAATTACCCATGGCCTTCCCCCTCAATTCCCTTCCTTTACTCTCTTGGTCTTCTGTTTTCATGATACATACTTTTTATTTATTCTTGTCTTTCTGTCTCAAGCTTCTGCATGAAAGAAAACATTTAATCCCTGATTTCCTGATTCCAGCTAATTTTATTTAGTATGATAGTCTCCATTTCCACCCACTTATCAGTGAACAATAATTTTTATTCTTTGATAAGGCTGAGTAAACCCATTTTATGTTTATCACATTTATTTTATCCATTCACTCATTGAGGTGCATGCTGGCTGGTTCCATAACTTGGCTATGGTGAATTATGCTGCTGTAGTTATTGGTATCCATGCAATTATTACCACTATTGAATACAGAATTTAGTTCTTTTGGATAAATATCAAGGAGTGGGATAGCTAGATTTGTGGTTCTACACTTGTCTTTTGAGGAATCTCCATACTGCTTCCCAAAGTGGTTGTACTAATTTGCAATCCCACCAACAATGGATTAGTGTACCTTTTCCCCACATTCTCACCAGCATTGTTATTTATATTGTTATCCTACCGGAAAAGATGAAATCTCAATGTAGTTTTGATTTGCATTTTATCGAAATAATCCTTTCTTTATGATGTCGTTTTCAAATTACTAGTATTTTTCTGATGGATTTTACCATCCGATTTCTAAGAGATATTTTTCTGTAGTTTCTTGTGACACTTCAAAGTTGACTTTTAATATCAGGATACTACCAGTCACATAGAATGATTTGGGAAGTGGAATTTCTGTTTCTTGAAAGAATTTGTAACTGTAATATCTAAATTTATGGTGCAATTCATCAATTAAGCCATCTGGTTTAGGCTTTTGTGTCCTAATCCAATCTCATCACTATTTATAGGCCTGTTCAGTTTGGATTTTCTTCACTATCTTCTAAAAAGGGTGGGAGAGGTACAAGGGATCAATCCCTGGGGTTCTACCAAAGAACTACAAGCACATTCCTTTTTATTTTTTGAAACAGGGTCCCACTAAGGTGCCCAGGCTGGCCTCAAACTTGCAATCCTCCTGCTTCTGCACCTCAGAATTTCTTCTTTGACCAATTAGTCATTTAGAAGAATGCTAATTTCTATACATCTGTAAAATTCTCAAAAATTCTGTGTATACTTGAAATGTGTATTCTATGTTAAGGGGTTGAATGCTCAAAAGATGTTTCTTGATTCCAGTTGGTTCAGTACTGTTCAATTCTTCTCTCTTCTTCCTGATATATCTAGATTTCTACCCATTATGAAAGTGGTTGATTGAACTCCCTTATTACTTTGTGTTAAATTGTGTAATTCTCTCTTCAATTCTATCAATAGTTGCTGTACACATTGCATTGCTCTATTATTATGTATATACATAATCATGATACTTTCCTGAAGGATGTTATTATAAAATGTCTCTCTTGGGGCTGGAAAGATGGTTCAGTGGTAGAGTGTGCCTGCCTGGCATAAGCAAGAACCTGCACCATATATATACAATTAAGTGTTGGAAAAACAAAAACCAGATGAAAAATTGAAAAAAACTGACTTTCTTTAGAAAGAAAATAAAAACGGTCCTCTTTATGTCTCTAACAATACTTTTTAATCTGCTTTATATTAGTACAGCCACCCCAGCTTTCTAATGGTTACTGATAGCATGATATATCTTTTTCAATCCCTTTACTTACAACTTTTATATCATGGAATCTAAAATGTGTTCCCTTTACTTTTTTTTTTTTTTTTTTTTTGAGAGAGAAGGGGAGGGTAGAAAGAGAGAGACAGAATCAATTTTTATTGAGTTTTTCACATGGCTTCCGTTGCTCTGGCACTTAGTTGCGTACTTGTGCATGCCAGGCAAGCGCTATAATGGCCAAGCCAACATGCCAGCCTCTAAAATGTGTTCCCTTTAGACAGGACAATGTCTACTATGTGACTGGATTGTTTAATCCATGTACATTTGACATTTTTAATAGCTGGATTCATGTCTCCCATTGTACTTTTTTTAAGGCAGTACTAGGGACTAAACCCAGGGGCACTCTGCCACTGAGCAACATTCTCCATCCTGGTTTCTTTTACATTTTGTATGTAGACAATCATGTCATGATTTTTTCTTCCTATCTTCCCATTTATTTTTTCTTGTCTTATTGCATTAGAAACTCCAGTGTGATATGGTTATACTTCTCTCACTGCCAACCACAGACAGGATGTGTGGTTTCACTAAACTATATTTTTTGCTAGTCTTTCTGTATATGAATTGCATTGATGAATAATTTTTCTATTTCTATTTAAGAGTTTAGCCTGAATTCATATTCAATTTTATCATGTGCCTTTTCTTATCTAGATATATAATCTTGCTTCTTCCATTAATTTTATTATACTGAATGACATTTTAAAATATTAATTCTAGTTAATTCCTGGAAAACCTCACTTGGTCAAATGTCTTCTTTTCAATTGTTCTAGATTCAATTTGATATGCAATGTTAATGAAGTTCTGGTCCAAAGATTTTAAAAGGAAAATTCCATAAATTAACCATATACTGTGCCTGGCAATAATATACCTTTTCATTATCATCTTTTTTTTTGTGATGTGTATATTATTGTATTTTATTTTGAGACGGGTTCTCACTAAATTGCCAAGGCTGGCCTGGAATTTGCAATTCTCCTGCCTCAGCCTCCTGAGCTGCTGGGATTACAGGATTGAACAATCATGCTTGCTCTAGTTTTCCTTTATCAAGTTTTGGTATCAAAATTATGCTGGTCCTCACAAAACAAACCAGAAAGTCTTTTTCTGTTCTCTACAGTTTGTTTTATACTAATTAAAAGGTTGTGTTTCTTCCTTCAATGTGCATTCAGCCCTAAATGCCATCTCACCCTAGAGTTAACTGAGAAAACAGGTTTTTAATTATGATTGACTTTTTAAAATAGATATAGGATATGGATATTCTCCATATCCTGTGTTAATTTTTTTCATTTCCAAGATCAGCACTGTTCTTCAGAATATTCTCTAACTATACATGTAACCTATTGTGCTATTTCTTTTCTTTCTTGATGTTGATCTTTTTCTTTTTTCTTGATCATAATTATTAAAATTCAGCAATTTCATCATGATTTTTGAAGCAGTTTTAGCTTCCAGGCTGCTATTATTATACATAGGGTTCCACTTCACCCTTACTTGGTATTATCATTTCTTTTCACATTTTTTCCTGTGATTTTCTATTTTTATTCCAGCTTGAGAGGAGCTCGGTGGCTCGGTGGTTACGGCATTCGCCTTGCATGCGCAAGTACACAGGTTCAAACCCCAGCACCCACGTACACAACTAAGTGTCAAAGCAACGAAAGCCATGTGAAAAACTCAATAAAAATTGATTCTGTCTCTCACTATCCTTCTCTCTTTAAAAAAATGAAAGAAATAAAAATAAAAAAGGGCTTGGGATATGGTTCAGTGGTTAAGCACCCCTGGGTTCAATTTCAATCCCCAGTACCAAAAAACGAAAAAGAAAATATAGAGGAAAATATGTGTAAGTTAGATGCAAATACTACACCATTTTATTAAAAGGATTTGAGAATTTGCAGATTTTGATATTGAGGAGGGAATTCTAGAACAAAACCACCACCAATACTGTGGAACGAATCCAATTACAGAAAACAATTTAGCTCTTTTCTACACTCGAGATGGCTGTTATAGCTCATTACTTTCAGTTGAATCAATACTTTCACAGGTAAATGTTTTTTATACTGCCAGACAATATTAAGATTGTATAACATTTCTTACATAACATTCCTGGAGCCGATTGATCCTTCTTTTTGGTGAACTCATCAGAATTATCACATGACAGTTTTGCCTAATCTACACCCCTTTAGTCAAGTTTTTAAAGACTATCTTTTCAAAAATGTCTTCCCAACAGAACTACTTCCTTCCTTATCAGAATTTGCTATTACAAATACATGAGCTTTGAGACCAGAGATGTGTCTTTGTATGCTCATTGAAATACCTCTCCCAAGGATTTTGGGGGTGGGGTGAACACTAAGGGGTTGAACCCATAAGTGCTTTACCACTGAGCTTTATATTCCAACTGCTTTCAGTTTCTGAGACAGAGTCTGATTAGTTGACCTCAAAGTTTGTGATCCTTCTGCCTCAGCCTTCCATACTTGGGATTACAGGTATGCACTGCCACACCAAGCCCAGAAATACTGCCAAAAATTATATTTAATAAGTATTCACTTGGGGCTGGAGTGGTGGCTCAGCGGTTTCGGCACTTGCCTGGCAAGCACGAGGACCCGGGTACAAACCCCAGCACCACGTGCGCAACTAAGTGTTGGAACAACTAAGGCCATGTGAAAAACTAAATAAAGTTGTTTCTCTCTCTCTCTGTCTCTCTCACTATCCCTCTCTCTTTAAAAAAAA
>PVKS010033936.1:0-21313 GCA_004027875.1 Aplodontia rufa | reverse complement strand
CCCATTTCATTCCCTCCAGTTTTCCTGCTCTTTAAATTTCCCGGGCAGGAGCCACATACTAGTCATCACCTCCCAGACCTCATTCTCTCAGTGCCTATTTAAGCCCCTTTGAATCTAGATTTAAGATAAGGGAGTAGACACCTGCATGGTCCCCTTGGGGGAAGAGTACAGCCTGACAGCAACTCTTCCCAAATCTCTCTACAAGTCATCTTTAAGTCCCAACTCTCCATCCATTACCCATTACCAGTAAGGGATCAAGAGTTCTAGAACATTATTACCTATCTACTTTGAAAAAAAAAAAGTATCTTGGTCTGGTAAGTCATTGTATGTTCAATATCTCTCACCTGAGAGTACAAGCTGTAAGACCCAACTTAACATCATGGTACACAGGCGACAGTGTATATAAGTCAGTATCAGAAAGGCAGAGTAGGGGGCTGGAGCAGTGGTTCAGCGGTTACGGCGCTTGCCTTGCATGTGCATGTACACAGGTTCAAACTCCAGCACCACGTACACAGCAAAGTCTCAGAGCAACAACGGCCACATGAAAAAACTAAATAAAATTGTTTCTCGATTTCTCTCTTTCTCTCTCTCTCACTGTCCCTCTCTCTTAAAAAAAAAAAAGGCAGAGTAGCCCAGTGGTTAAAATGTGGGCTCTAGCTGCGGGAAAAGATGAACACTGTCACAATGCTGGTGGGACTGCGAACTGGTTCAGCCACTCTGGAAAGCAGTATGGAGACTCCTCAAAAAATTAGGGCTGGAACAACCTTATGATCCAGCTATCCCACTTCTGGGTATTTTCCCAAAAGAGTTAGAATCAGCATAGAAACATTAGAAACATTGATGGCTTCATCAATGTTTATAGCAGCTCAATTTACTATAGCTAGATTATGGAACCAACCCAGATGCCCCTCACTGGATGAGTAGACTCAAAAACTTTGGTACATATATACAATGGAAAACTACTCGGCCATTAGAGAAAATGATATTATTGCTTTTGAAGCCTAATGGATGGAGATGGAAAAAATTATGCTAAGTGAGGTGTCCCAATCTCAGAGACTCAAGGGCCGAATATTTTCTCTCATTTGTGGAAGCTAGAATACAATCAGAAACAGTATGATAGATGACTAAGCTAATAATAACCTCAACATGTATGAATTTTTACACTAACAGGAGGAACCTTGCCTAGGACACCTGGAGAAATAGGGAGGGGGGGAGGGATTAGGAAAGATATCTAGGAGACTGGAGGGAGGGAGGATGGGGGAATCAACTCAGAAGGAGATCTCCAACCTCCACAAGAAATCCATTTAACACAAGGGTTCTTTTGGGGGAAACAAAGAACCATGGAGAACCCAAGGGGGGGGAAACCATGACATGGCATTAGCCTTGGCTGACTATGTGAATATGCGTTTGTTTTTGATTGTTTAATAATGATTCCCTGTCAATTGTAAGTTCATATTCAACTAATAAAAAAAAATGTGATGTGGGCTCTAGAGGGTTTAAATCTCGAATTCTTCCTTTACAAGTGTATGATCTTAGACAAGTCTTTAATTAAGTCTTTGAAACTCAGTTTCTATAGTAAAATGGGCATAAGAGTTCCCTCTTAATAAATCTTACTACAAGTCTTAACTGATGTAATCCTTTTGGGGGAGAGGTGCTGGGGATGGAATGCAGAGCCTTCTGTATGCTTAGCACATGCAGTAATCCTGAACCAGCCCCTAACCCATTTTACAATGTGCTGGGCCTGTGGTGCATAGCAGTCTTACATAGCAGCTCTTCCACGTGCAGTCTCTCATTTGGTCCTGCTGACAGCCTTCTTGCCAAAGCAGATCCCATGCTCACCTTTCTACAGTTGCTCTCAGACTTTCAGAGGCCAAAGGAGATGGTGAGAACCACTTGACTGGTAAACTTCAGACCAGACTTTTTTTTCAAGTTAAAATATCATGAATTATATATTTATCCTAAGCTCAAACAGTGCTTCTCAAAAGATGAACTGGAAATCTGAGACATAAAACTACTCACCACACATTGCTGCCCTCCTCTCTTCTGGTCTCCTGTCTGAACAGCTTGATCCAATGACCTTCTGTAGGCCATTTCTTGACATCTTTAAAAATGTCATGAGCACTGTATATTAATATAGCACTTTCCAAAATGCTCTCATCATCCATCCCTTGCTGATATTTACTTCTACTTAAGAAGAAAGGAGGAGAGAGAGAGAGAGAGAGAGGGAGAGAAAGACAAAGAGAGAGAAAGGAAGGCAGGCAAATAATTTGGAAGTGGAGCTGGAGCAGTGGCTCAGCAGTTGGAGCACTTGCCTGGCACATGTAAGGACTGGGGTTCAAACCCCAGTACCACATACACTACTAAGTGTTGGGGAAACAATGGGCAGATGGAAACAATAAATGAAATTGATTCTCTCTTTCTCTCTTTTAAAAAATAATAATTTCTGAAGTGAATGGGGCATAAAAGAAATGTTGCCTGTGCTGGCGTACACCTGTAACTCAGGTGTAACTCAGGAAGCTGAGGCAAAAGGATCTCAAGCTCGAGGTGAGCCTGGGCAACTTAGCAAGACTGTCTCAAAATAAAAAAAGGACTGAGGATGTCACTCAGAAGCAAAGTGTGTAGGATGGTGGGGTGGGGTGGGGGGAGGAGAAAGAAAGAAAACAGAACTTTATTGCTGTGAAACTGCTCCACAAGAAAAAGGTATTGAATTCTCATTCACCCAGTTGCCCAAGTCAGAAAAGATCATATAGTTAGTTCTGATTGAGGAAAAAACAAACCAAAAACTTAAATATGCCACAACCTTTTCCTCCATAAAATTGTAGTCATTTGGATATATTTACTTTGGGAGAAACAGAAGACTATAGATACTGTGTGTTAAGGGGCAGGACCCAAATGGCTATAGTCAGGCTCCCTCACTAAGGACTGTGTCAGGCTATGTTATGTTTTAACGTGTAGCCAAGGCCACGGACTGGCTATGTTATGGTTAGTGTGTAGTCGGGGCCAGAAACACTGATTCAGCACATATACTCAAGGTCATAAACATAACTTGTGAGCATGCGCCCCCTTATGTAATCTGTTGGCAGTGTGCCTTCTTTGTTTGAACTGTACATAAAAAGAGGCTTATGAAAATGTCTTCAGGTGCTGGCTCGTCCAAATAAAGGACGAGCAGTATTCTCACCGTGCCTTGCATTTTCTTTCAACTGCTGGATCGCCAAACCTTGCTTTCTAGGCCTGAGCCTGGTGTGTATGCACACAGCAAGACAGTGTGCATATTCCGGGGAGCCAGACAGATATTCCTCACACTGAAGAATTCCTCTCTGTGTATCTTAACCAAATTATACTGTATAGTCAGCCCTCCATATCCCTGGATTCCATATCCACAAATTCAAACAACCACAGATTGAAAATATATGTATATTTAAAAATTGTGTCTGTTCTGAACGTGTACAGACCTTATATAACATTCATATTGCACTAGATACTACACATAACATAGAGGTAATTGAAAGTATATAGGAGACTGTGCATAGGTTGTATGCAAATACTACTCCATTTTATTTAAGGAACTTCAGCCTCTGTAGATTTTGATATCTGCAAGGGTCTTGGAACCAATACCCTGTGTATACCATAGGTTGACTGTACTGTAGTATTTACACTGCATGCAATGGCCTGAAAGTTTATGTCTCCCCTTCTGTTTATATATTGAAATCCTAACCCCAACATGGTATCACTGGAAAGATACGATTAGGTCACAGGGGGCAGAGCCCCCATGAATGGGATTAGTACCCTTGTAAAAGGCCCAAGAAAGACCCCTTCCCTTCCCCACATGGCAGGAGCCAGCCCCCACTAGTCACTGAATCTGCCCCTTGATTTTGGACTTCCCAGCTTCAGTAACTATGATAAGTAAATGTCTGTTATTTCTAATACCACTCCATAGTATTTTGTTATAGCAAACTATAACAAGAGACTATAACAGGAACTACAGCAAGAACCAAGAGACCACAGAACACATACAATACGCTGTCATTATTATCACATTAATCAAAAGTCAGCATTTTACCCTGCACAAGCTCAGCTTCGCACTGCCGCTCACACTCAGCCAGACTTGGTGGCTTTGCAGGTGGGCGGGGCCCAGGCTAACCCAGCTTGCAGACCTGGCACCTGCTGATCTTCAGCGCGGCTCTTCTCCGAGCCGCATGGAAGGGGCAGGAAGCAAGTCCAGGGCTGGGGCGCTGTGTGCAGATTCCGTGTCGAGCTCTGGATGTCCTGGAGCCTGGCGTGGTGCTGCCCTCGCAGCCCCTGCGGGGGCCCATCCCTCCCATCCACCAGTAGGTCGCGCGTTCCACGCTCCACAGCAGCTCCTCAGCGCCCACTCTCAAGACCTCTGCTTCCTCAGGGACCACAAGTGCAGGTGCAGCAGCTCGGCCCTGAACCAAACAAGACCACCACAGCCAGCCCACCCATCGCCAGGACAGCTGGCCCCACTCCAGCCTGCCTTCCTCCCCAGCGTGCTGTGGGCCACAGGAGGGGAGGGACCATCTTCAAGTGCAAACTTTTGCTGTCATAGGAAGTAGAGTGGTGATCTGTGTGCAAAGACCGAGACTTTTAAAAAGTACCGAGTTCCTAAAATTCAATAAAATATTTTTATTAATTAAAAAAGTCAGCATTTTAGAAGCCAGAATTTCAATATGTATCATGGATAATTCTTTTTTCTTTTCTGTACCTATTAAGCTGCATTGATTCACTTTCACTAGTAATCAGGATTTGATTTAAAAAAAAAATTTTTTTAAAGAGAGGGACAGCAAGAGAGAGAGAGACAGAGAGAAACAATTTTTATTTAGTTTTTCATGTGCCTTTCATTGCTCCAAGACTTCGTTGGGTACGTGGTGCTGGGGTTTGAACTCACATACTTGTGCATGCCAGGTAAGCACCATGACTGCCGAGCCACAGCTCCAGCCCCAGGATTTGATTTTATACAGGTCCTAGAACCAGTGACAGTGCATAAAACACGTTTGTGTAAATCAGTAAAAGGTACTTCTGTAACAAGACACTCCAATCCCAATCTGTGGAAAATTGTCATAGTTTAATTTTTTAAAAAACAAGATACTGCCATCTTCTGGAAAATTGTTTTTATTATTGTTAGAAGTACCAAATCTATGATGCCTATCATGTGAGTAAGACCTCTTTATGTGTGTCCTCCTTGTCCACTGCACGACCTATATAACTATATATGACAGAAGCTGTGATGAGCTTGAATGTAACTATTTCACCAAGAGATGGTGACTCCTTGTCAGAAAATTCATATTTTTTAAGAGAAAAGGACAGTGTGAGAGAGAGAGAATCAATTTTATTTAGTTTTTCACGTGGCTTTCCTTGCTCCAACACTTCGTTGTGTACCTGGTGCTGGGGTTCAAACCCATGTCCTCATGCATGCCAGGCAAGCACTGTAACCACTGAGCCACCACTCCAGCCCTGAAAATTCATACTTTAAAATAATCATTTATAATTACTGTGTATTCTTCCTAAATGATTTCTGAATTTACTTAAAGAAGATGTCACCCATGGGTTTTATCTTTGTCTAAGTTCAGGAATCTGGGGATAGTAGGAAGATGAGCAAGAGAAATCTACCAAAGGCAGATCATTGTCTTTGATGATTTTATGTGTGTGTGTGTGTGTGTGTGTGTGTGTGTGTGTGTGTTGGGGACTGAACCTGTGTCCTCAAGCATGCTAAGCACATGCTTTATCACTGAGCTACCTCCCCAAACTCCTTTGACTTTCTTTGCTGGAGTTTCCAAGAAAGTACTTAGATAAGCCTTTCTAAGTTATGAATGGATAAAGACACATTTGCAAAGAAAAAGAAAGATTCTTTTTATCTTTTCTCACTAGTTATTTTATATTTAAGCCTTGGTTTTAAAACTACAGAGTGACAATTCTCAAAGTAAATGAACCACCTCAAAAAGACAAAAACCTACGACTGTGGTCTGGATATGTGCCTCAAAGTTCATGTGTTAGAAACAATCTCCCATGCAACAGCATAGAGAGCTGAGATCTTTGAAAGGTGGTTAGGTCATGAGGGCAGAACCCTCATGAAGGGATAAATGCTAATATTGTGAGAGCGAGTTAGTTATCGCTGGGGTGGGTTCCCCTTCCTACTCATTCTCATCCTCTTTTGTCCTTCCACCTTCCATTGTGGGATGATGTAGCACGAAGGTCCTCACCAAATACAGCCTGTCAATCTTGGACTTTCCAGCCTCCAGAACCATGAACCAAATAGACTTCCATTCTTTATAAATTATTCAGTCTCAGCTATTGTGTTACAGCAATGCAAAACAGACCAGGCCACCTACCATCCTCCCAAACTACTCCCACTTTCCCCATCATTAAAGAATTCACTCTACCAGAATGAATCAAGAGACAAATAATATTCAGAGCAGTGACATCCAGTTCTTTCAGAGGAAAGTTTTGAAAAATACACGTAATTATAACATCAATTCATTTTCCAACATTCTACATTGACATATAATACATGTTTAGAAGAAATTTCCTCACACATCTTTTTTTTTTTTTTTAAAGAAAGAGGGCAGTGAGAGAGAAAGAGAAAGAGAAAAACAACTTTATTTAGTTTTTCACATGGCCTTAGTTGCTCCAACACTCATTTGTGTACGTGGTGCTGGGGTTTGAACCCGGGTCCTCATGCTTGCAAGGCAAGCACCGAAACCACTGAGCCACCTCTCCAGCCCTCTCACACATCTTTTCAAAATACTATCAGGTCCCTAATGATTCTTCAGGTAATGATTTTCTTTTTCTTAAAGAAAGATGGGGGGTTGGGAATTTAACTCAGTGGCAGAGCGCTTGCCTAGCATGCGCAAGGCCAGGCAAGCACTGTAACTGCCAAGCCACCGCTCCGGCCCCACTAATGATTCTTCAGATCATGATTTGGAGCTTACAAACAAAGAGTCTTTTTGAAACTACAAATGGTGGTGCAATTAGATGATTTTAATACTCTGCATTCTTGCAGCACTATCCAACAGAGATCTCTGAGATGATGGAAATGTTCTATACCACATTCTCCCATACAGTAGTCACAAACCCTGTGTGGCTATTGAGCACTTGGAATGTGGCCTGTGTGATTGAGGAATTGAATTTTTTTTTTTTAAGAGAGAAGGACAGTGAGAGAGAGAGACAGAGAGAATCAATTTTTATTGAGTTTTTCACATGGCTTTCGTTGCTCTGACAAATATTTGTGTACGTGGGTGCTGGGGTTTGAACCCGCGTACTTGCCCATGCCAGGCAAGTGCCGTAACCACCGAGCCACCACTCCAGCCCCCTAGGAGTTGAATTTTTAATCTTATTTAATTAAAATTAATTTATTTTAAAATAACCATCTGTGGCTAGCATAAGCTGTGTTCAGCAACACAGCTTACACACATTCTTCCATCTGCCAATGTTACCTTATTCCTGGCATATCACTTGGAGAAACTCCTCCAAATAAATAAATGTATGGATGAATGAATAAGTTATCATGTTCCTGTAAGATCTGCCTATATATAGCAGACAAGATCATTTGTGCTGAAAGTAGTATACACTTAATTTTTACCAACTTTTATGTGTGTGTGTGCTTTATTTATATTTTTATTATTTTTATTTTTATTTTTTGTGCAGTGCTGGGAATAAAACTCTGGGTCTTGCCTATGCTAGGCAAGTGCTCTACCACTGAGCTGTACTTTCCAGTGCAATTTCACTGTTTCTTATCATTAAACATCTCTGCACAATATTCCTTTGGTTCTTTGAGTATTCTTGGTTTTTGGTGATTTTGGATGCTTAACAAGGGGGAGTGTAGGTTGGAAAGGACATACTGGTTTCTATCCAAACCACATTCCAGCCTTCACCAATCCTACTTTCAAGTTGAAAAGCTAAATTCACATCTGTTATTATGAAATCAATTTAATTACTGACTCAAGCAAGTAGAAAAAAATGGACATGTTATACTAGGGAATAAGGCTCTTTATAAGCAAGTTCTTCTGAAAGCATAAAAAGGAAAGCTGGAGTGAGGGAAAGCACTTTGCACATACACTGCACAGACTGCTCTTTCAGAGACAGGCTTCCCAGCAGAGGAACAACAGTGCAGTGTGTGAGGTTCATGAAGGGACAGAGTGTGTCTCCTCTGGAAGAAATCCTTCCACAGGGCCTCGCTCTGCTCCAAGCACACGCTGGGCCACATGGGCAGCAATTAGAGGGAGGCTAGTTTTTTACTATTTTCCATCCATAAAAGTGGTTTGAAAATTCTGTAGTTTTTTCACTTTTCTTTTTTCCCTCGGCCCCACTCTCTTCTGTTTTAGATAGTTTACTTTCTTACCTTAAATCTAGAACATCTTCACTGGTTTTTTTTTTTTTTTAAGAGAGAAGGACAATGAGAGAGACAGAGAAAGAGAGAAACAACTTTATTGAGTTTTTCACAGGGCCTTCGTTGCTCCAACACTTAGTTGTGTATGTGGTGCTGGGGTTCGAACCCAGGTCCTTGCGCTTGCCAGGCAAGCGCCGAAACCACTGAGCCTCCGCTCCAGCCCCTTCACTGGTTCTTAAAAATGAGAGATTTGTGGAAAGAGGAATCTTACTTTTGAACCTGAACTAAAATATAAATGAATACTAATGAATCCCTTTCACTGTGAATATCCATCAAATTAACAGGCAATAAAGTGCTAGGGTAGAGTAGTTTTCCTGACAATTGGAGAATTAGATGAGATCAAATACTCCAGAGCAGGTGGAGGTGGAGCGTGGTGGCACATGTTTCTCACCCCAGTTACTTGAAAGGATGAGGCAGTAGGATCCTTAAGTTGAGGTCAGCCTGGGCAACTTAGTGAGACCCTGTCTCAAAATAGAATTTAAACAAGGGCTGCAGTTGTAGCTCAGTGCAGAATGTTTGCCTAGCATGTGTGAGGCTATGTATTTGATCCCCAGTACTAGGGGAAAAAATTGCACCACTAGAAAAGACCAAGGCAATTCCTCCTTTTATAGATGACAAAAGTCATCTATAAAGAAAAGGACTTGCCCAAAGTCACACAATAATTAAGCGGAGGGAAAATCAGAGTCCCTGACTTAGAAAGGCAAGCTTTCCTTGGCCAATATTTCTGATTTCCCACCAAAGAACCCCAATAGTGGAGGGAAATGAACACACTTCCCTCCTTGGATCAGGGTTAAAACCTCCTTTAAACTTAACATTTTGTTGAGAAGCCTTAAAAAAAACCCTCCAAAGTCATTTTTAATAGTTTAAATTTGTTATTTCATTAACTTAAAAGGTAAACAAAAATGTGTTCTTCAAACATTATTGATCTTATCTGAAAAATGCTTATACTAAAGACAAAGATTTACAGGATTTCAAATACCTGAGGGTAGAGTCTTTTGTTCATTTAAAAATATTCTTGGGGCTGGAGTGGTGGCTCTGAGGTTATGGGGCTTGCCTGGCGTGCGCAAGTACGCAGGTTCAAATCCCAGCACCCACATACACAACTAAGTGTCAGAGCAACGAGAGCCATGTGAAAATCTCAAAAAAAAAAAAAAAAAATTCTTAGGCTGAGGTGCAGTTTGGCAGAGGTGTGCGTGCTTAGCATTCATGTGTTGCTATGTTTGATCCCCAGAACCAGAAAAAAGAATTTACCTAAAAAACTCTTCATTGAAAGACAAAAAAATTTGTAAATGTGTTTCACTCTCTACTTAGATGATGAAGTGGGAGGCACAAAAGTTCACAGTTCAGTGAAATGATGCAAACGAAAAGCTTCTGTGGCCTCGGATACAGAAGAATCCTCCACTCACCTGTCTTCCAGTAGGTTCCACATGCTTGATACACCAAGTCGCTTCTTTTCCTTATTTACCTCCCTCTGTGCTGTAAATTTGGGCTGCTACCTCCTGGTTTTTAATTTTGGTTTTTTGTTTTTTTTTTTTTTTTTTTGGTGTGTATCCTTATTTTTTGTTGAGGTATCATTTCCGTTGCATGCAGCATTTCTGACTTACCCCACAGAATACATTAAGTTTATCTGGTGAGCATACACCTTGAATTTCTGTAGTGATAGGATTTTTAACAGACTTACTTAAGGGAATTTACTTCCTCCCCATAATGGTCTTCTTATTGTTTAATTACCATTTGGGGGTGGCAAATAAAAAAGAAAGCAGAAGTTATGATAAGTATGTGGATAATTCTAGATGCTTATGCAAACCAATTCAATTATTGGACTCTCTATTAAATTTTTTTTGATAGTGGTAAGATGAGAAGCATGAACGTGGCATTTTGGAACTGCATTTAAATGGGAAGAATGATCCAGGACAAAAATCAAGATTTTTAAAGAAAACAAGATGAGGCAAAACCAGGGACTACTTTGCATTAGCTATGTGAGGAGCATACTGGAGTAATTTCGTAGTTGATCAATAATTTTATTTATTTATTTAAAGAGAGAGGGACAGTGAGAGAGTGAAAGAGTGAGAGAGAAAGAGAAAAACAATTTTATTTAGTTTTTCATGTGGCTTTCGTTGCTCCAAGGCTTTGTTGTGTATGTGGTGCTGGGGTTTGAACTTGAGTACTCACACATGCTGGGCAACTGCTGTAACCGCTGAGCCACTGCTCCAGCCCCAATAATTATATTTTTCTATGTACCTTTGAGTTGGGGTACCTTGCCATTAGAAGGACAAGAGCTTGCCTTTTTTGAGAGGGGTGTTGAACCCAGGGATATTTTACCATTGAGCTACATCCCCAGGCCTTGTTCAATTTTTATTTTGAATCAGGGTCTTGCTAAATTGCTGAGGCTAGCCTCTTAACATGCAATCCTCCTGCCTCAACCTCCCAAGTAGTTGGGATAAGTGGCATATGCCACCCTGCCTGGCTGAGAGCTTGCCTTTTTCGTCTTTTAAAAGTCATGAATGATCCTTAGGCAATGCCTATGACTTGACTAATTTCTCTTTGGCAAACAATATTCTGTACTATTAATGGTTGGATTTAATGAGTTACTCTCAGTATAAAATAGAATTGTTTATATCAAACTGTTTTTGTTCATATGCTGACGTTGGGGCACGTGATAGTCCAAGTACAGCTTGCAACTTCTTATGCTTTCTTATATATTACATGTTAATTTCAACTTATTGGTGGCTACGGTTTTTATGGTGCGAGTAGATTATAAGATATTTTCAGTAAAGTAACTTACAGTCCAATGTCCATTTATTTTATAACAGATTTTAATTACCCATAGGCTCAAGTTAATTTGTAACTTGCAAGAAAGAAATTTTGCATATCTGAGCTCAAAGTGTGATACTTTGGGTTAAAGTATGAATATGCTCTTTATTACAAATATAGGATTCAAAGATCCTGGTGAAAGGCCATGAGTGTGATTTTTCTGGATTTTACTGGTGCCAGTTGGGAAAACAGTATTTTTCCTGTAAAGGAATATGAATCTCACTTAGGAACTCTGCAGGTAGAGAGTACAGTGCATTTGATACAGAATATGTAAAATTAAGCCTACCAATGCCTCTTCTTACAGAATACCTGAGAAAACAATAAAACACCAAGGTTGTAAATAGAGGTTGGCACCAAACCAACAGTAAAAGAAACAAGGAGTTTGGAACTTCAGTGATTATATTCCACATGGAGTAAGGATTATCCTTCTAGCAAGTATAAGAAAAATTAATTCCAAAGAAATCACTGATCTCAGTTATCTGAAATACAGAAAAAAAGTTAATTTGGCATTTTAAGGCTAATTTGTTAAAAATTTGTGAATTTTAAATATTTATCAGGTAATCACTGAATTCCATGGTGTTTTCAGGACAGAACAGGTGATGGCTTTCACAGTGGCTACAACTTACATTCTAGATAAACCCAGGTTTTTGCCATGCTACATGTTGGTAATCTAGTTGTATTAGTGAGCGCTCCATTAATGTCACAAATATCTGGGATAATCAACTTATAAACAGGAAAGGATTACTCTGGCTCAGAGTTAAAGAAGTTTCGGTCTATGATTGGTCACCCCCAACGCCTTTGGGTTTATGGTGAGGGAGCATAACATGGAAATGTGGGATAGAGCAAGCTGCTCACTTGGATGTGTGTGGGTGGGGGGAGATGAAGAGAAAAGAGCTGGGATCCTACTTTCTGCTTCAGGGCATATTCCCAATGACCTAAAACCTCCCTGTAAGCTCCATGTCTTAAAAGTTTCCACCATTTCCCAGCAGTGCCATGGGCTGGTGAAAGAACCCTTAACACATGGGCTTTTGGGGGACATTCCAGATTCAAACTCTAGCACCAGTGCTGAGCAGCAATTTGTGGTCCACTCAGGCCAACTTTAGTGGATAAATAGTGATGATGAAACTGTATTGTGTGCCATGATAGCAAGAGCAACATGCTATATGAACGTACAGGACTTAACATAAACCAGGTGTTATGAACTGAACTGGATCCTCCCGAAATTTATATGTTGAAGCCCAAACCCTCAGTACTTCAGAATATGACTGTATTTGGAAATAGGGCCTTTAAAGAGTATAGCAGTCTCCATGGGAGATGTATTTTTAAGATCCCCCTGTAGATGCCTAAAACTGAGGATAATATCAGCTCCAATCTATGTTTCTTTCTATAAAAATTAGGCATAGTAAGAGATTAACAATGACTATAAAACATTTATAACAATATACTGTAATAAAAGTGATGCGAATATGGTCTCTCAAAATTATCTTAATTTCTCATTGCACTATAGTAATATTTTCCTACTACAGTTGACTAAAGGTAACTTAAACTGAAGAAAGCAAAACTACAGGTAAGAGGGGACATAGTAAATAAGTTAAAATGAGGCTCTTAGGTTGGGCCCTAATCCAATCGCACCATGGTTCTTATAAGTAGAGATAATCAAAACACACAGAGATACCAGGGAACACTGCAAAGAGGGACAGACATGAAAGAAAGCAGCAAGAAAATGGCAATCTACAAGCTAAGAGTGGTTTCAGAAGAAATCAAACTTGCTGACATCTTCACCCTGAACTTCTAGAATCTAAAACTATGAAAAAATAAATTTCTGTTGTGTATACCCCTGCCCTGACCTCAGTCTATGGTAGCTTGTAATGGAACCCTAGAAAACTACTATAGCAGGAATTAAGGAAGGCCACTTGGAGAAAGGGCCAACTTAAGAGAACTGTTCATTTTAGGACAAGAGATTAGCATGTGTGAAAGTCTAGAGGTAAGAGAGGTCATGGTTCTTTCCTGGGACTTGAAAATACCTCAAGTATGGCTGGGGCTGAATGTGCAAATGAAGAGAGCACTGAGGAGGAGTCATGCACATTTGTCATTTTGAGATGTCCAACATCTGAACACCCTTCCCATGTCAGGAGAATCCCTAAATAGGTGAGGAGAAGCTTAAGGGGAGTAGACACACCATCTTTGAGTGTTCTGGATTATAGAACATGGCATATTGACCTAAACATACCAGCACATCATCCCTTGTAGGGAGGGAGATAAAGGACAGGCTGTTTAAAAATGATCACATGGGGGTTGGGGATTTAGCTCAGTGGCAGAGCGCTTGCCTAGCATGAGTAAGGCCCCGAGTTCGGTCCTCAGCCCTGAAAAAAAAAATAAATTAAAAAAAAATCAAAATGATCACATGGTCAACTTGAAATGCAGGGAAACCAAAGTCAGGATGGTTTCCACATGCTTCATAGCACCATGGTGCTGGTGATAGGACACACAGCTGAGTAGTAGCAAGTGTTCCAATGGTGAGATGGAGGTACCAAGTGGAAAAGTCACCCCCAGCAACAGGCTAAGGAGGGTGACCAACTTGTTCTGAACAAACTCAGGGTGTTGATCTTTTTAGCTTAAGCAGATCAATCCTGTAACACAATTTTGGCTGTGCCTTACCTGCCTGAGCTTTGGTTATTTTTCCAAGTCTTGTTCCTTAGCCTCTCTGACAATTCAATGAGTTACTTGATATCATTTTTTAAAAAGAGTCATTTTCTGCTTATGATAGCATGAATTGATTTTTCTTGGCTATAACAAAGAATCCTGAGTAAGACCAAATGGATCATTAAGACTGAAGAGTTGGGCTGGAGCAGTGGCTTGGCGGTCACGGTGCTTGCCTGTAGCACGCGAGTTTGAACCCCAGCACCACGTACACAACGAAGTTTCAGAGCAACGAAAGTCACATGAAAAACTAAATAAAAAATGTTCCTCTCTCTCTCACTGTCCCTCTCTCTTAAAAAAAAAAAAAAAGACTGTGAAGTTTTTTAAGCTACATTACAGAATTTAGGTTTCCCAAAGGTCAAGGAAGAGGGGAGAGAATGGGCACCAAAACTTCTGAGCAGAAAAAATGTGATCAGTTTTTCATTTAACGGATGATCATTTTGGGTAGTGAAGAATAGATTAAGACCAAGATGGAAGATGAAAGAGTAAAGATGAAGCAGTGAGAGAAGTTAGACTACTATGGTAACAGAACAGGCAACAGAAGATGGCTACCTACACCCTCCAGGTCATCGGGGGAAAGAAAGAGGCAGAACAATTGAAAAGAAATATAGCTGGTTATTATTGATGAATGACAGCTCAGACCTTTAAAAACACTGACCCTAAAATCATGACAGTATTAACCTCATGTAGAAAACAAGACTGAACACACCCATTCTTCACTGCCCTCTGTTCAACAGAAGTCCACATGCTCACCTGTCTTAGCTTCCAGCCACTTAGATCACCCACAGTTGCGTCACCATATTAACATAAATAATGGAAATGCCACACACCTCTTGCCAGATTCACTGAACTTCACTTTCAGGTCACAGTAGCATGCAATTAGCATTATTTGTCAGCACTAAGAACACCTCCTCTCACATCCCTGCTTTCCTTTGTTACCACCCAGGCTGATGGTCCAACCCCTTCTAAAGCCCACTGTAATTTCTTCTTTATGATTAACAGATTCCCCGTGTCTTCAAAGTTTTTCCCCATTATTCTTACCACCTCTCTGCTTTCACAGAAAACTGGCTTCGCTCTGAAGACACTGCTTCCCTTGAAGCCTTCTTGGGTAATTTATTCTCTTATAGCACAGGGATTTCCAAATCAGGAGGTAGAGCTGATAACTTCTCTTTGACTTCACTCTTTTGCAAACCTTCTGCAATTATGAATCTCAGGCCATCTGGAATATCATTTTCAAACCTTTTCCAACTTCCTCCTTTGCCACCTGGCTCACCTTATATCTCTCCACTTAAACAAGTGACTTCAAATGTCAGACCACCTCAAATGGCTTCTCTAGACCACACCCATCTTCAAACCTTGGATCTAGTTACCACTGCCATCATCACATCACCACTAATTTAACAAGTCTCTTCTCTAGTCTGTTGAAGTGATCCCATTGTTACTGTTCTTCTAACCTCAGGATTTCTTTTTTCTTCTTTTTCTTAGGTACTGGGGATTTAACTCCCTTTCCCCCCTGTCCTTTCTTTGCAACTGCCCCCAAAATTTCAACCTTGAATAAATTCTGCTGTCTGCCTTTTCCATGTCTATACTTAATAAATACAGTACAAAGTATAGTAAAGAAAAAGGGGTCAAAGAGTACCAGACAACAGAGCAGATAAACATTACTACAAACTCATGATCCTTGGAGTCTAACACCCAAACTTACTAAGAAATGTTTCTATGTTTCTCTAGTTAACATGTTCTCCTTTTATTTGCTTATTCTAGACCTTTTCCACTTTTCTCAAACTTGGAAATGCCTCCATTCCCCTAACTTTCAGCCATCTCTCCTCCATCCTCTGCCTCTTTCTCTTGGATCAGTTACCTTAGCTTTAAAACTTTATCTAATTATCTTCCATTTTAAAAACAAATCAACAGCAGGGCATGGTGGTGCACTCCTGTAATCCCAGTGGCTCAGAAGGCTGAAGCAGGAGGCTCGCTAATTCAAAGTCAGCCTCAGCAATTTAGTGAGGCCCTAAAGCAACTTTATTCTCACCTTGTCTCAAAGTATAAAAAGGGCGGGGCTGGAGTGGTGGCTCTGTGGTTACAGTGCTTGCCTGGCATGCACAAGTACACAGGTTCAAACCCCAGCACCTACTAGGGTTTGAATTGAATGTTCACAACTGAATGTTGGAGCCATGTGAAAAACTCAATAAAAATTGATTCTGTCTCTCTCTCACTGTCCTTCTTTCTTCAAAAAAAAAAAATAATGATAATAATAATAAAAAATAAAAAGGGCTGTGTTTGTGGCTCAGTGATTAAGCACCCCTGGATTCAAGGTCCAATCCTTAGTACCAAACAAAACAAATCAATAAAAACTTTTCTAGCCCTGGATTCCCTAGCCATCTACTCCTCTTTTCCTTTCCATTCATAGCCACATTTCCAGCGTTTTCATATCCAGTCACTACTTTATCACTGCTATAGTTTGGATGGGTTTATCCTCCAAGACTCATGTATTAGAGACTTGGGTCCCAGTATGGTGTTATGAGACCTTTAAGAGGTGGGATTAGTGTGCAGTCCTTATGTCACTGGGGATATGTCCCAAAGGGATTGAGGTTTTTCTCTTAGGACCCTGGTTAGCTCTCTTAAGCAGGTGGTTATAAAAGCCAAAGCCTGGTCTATTCAGCCTCTCTGGCTTCTTATTTGATGATAATTCTCACTACTACTTCTGCCGTTTTTCATAGGCCTTTACCACAGGCTGAGACATGCTGTTTGGACTTTCATCCTTCCCGACTATGAGCAAAACAAAACTCTTTTCAATATAAAGTTAGCTTGCCTCACATATTTCATTGTAGTAACACAAAATGGTCTGATACAATGCCCGATTACCCATCAACTCAGTGCAGGCAGTCTTTCACTGGAAGGCTCTTGCTAAATCAACATGAAAGGTATTTGGTTTAACTTACTTGACCTTTCTATAGTTTTCCACAAACTCAGCCACTCCTCCATGTTTGAGGCATTTATTTCCCTTTGCTTCCATTTTCCTGATTTTGCTGTCTGACCACTACAGAATCATTACGGATTCCTTTTCTACAAAGTTTTACAATATTGTTTTCCAGGTCTCAGTTCTAGGCTCATTTTAAAAATCCCTTCATAATCTCCTCCCCTGCAATCACCAATCACACTCATTCCCCAGGCTTCAAATCCATCTGTTTTAGGAGCCAGTGAATTGCAAATGTACATCTCCAGATGGGATCTCTTCTCTGAGCTTCATATCTTTACATACGATTGCCTACTCAACATCTCTATTTTCATATCACATTTTACAGGCATCTGAAACTCAATGTGCTCAAAACTAAACTTATTTTCTCTCTCATAACTCGTCCTCTAACTTTTCTCCATATTAATAAATAGCCCTTGCTTTTACTCATGCCAAACGTAGGATTCATGATTGTTGCTTGCTTCACATTAACTTCTAAGTAACTAATTACAAGCCTGACGATTCATTCAACAAATAATTGTAGGCTAGGGGTCAACTATTTTCAGGCACTTTTTAAAGTATTAGAGATAGTGCAGAACAAAAAAAGGCAAAAATCTCTGTTCTCTGAAGAGCTTATAGTGATAAAAGTTATGTGACTCTAACATTTCTTCTGGCAATAATAGACTGTGTTCAATAAATGTTTGCTTCACTACACTACTTCAAACGAAGGAAACGACTCGACCACTCCTTGCATAAGTAACTGTGTCACACTGTAAAGAATAACTTAAGTTGAATCAACCTGAATGTACTCCCAATTAAAAAAACTGAGGGAGCTGTAAATTTATAGTCTGGAGACCTAAAGAAAATGAAAATTGTCTCTACATATTAAAATGCAATAACCTGAAAGAAGGGCTCTATGGCATTCACCGATTAATTCAACATATTTATTAAACATCTGCTTCAAGCTAGGCACTATAGCTAGATACTATCAGTACTTGTGTACAAAGTCACCCTACCTGCAAGTTAACAAGCTAGCCTAACAGCTTCATGAATGCTGGTAGAAAACAACCTGGATCAGAGACAAAGGACTTTATTCTTTACAGCACTGAGAGCAGCCTGAGTTTCCACATTCCCTTTGATTCCTCTAAACCACCCCCCCCACACCCCACCCCCACCCCCACCCCGCCCAATGCCATGGGGGAAGCCCAAGTGCCCATTGTACCTGCAGTGAGTTTGTGTCAAAGCTGAGGAAACCCAAGTTTAGGAAATATTAATATTCTATAATGGACTGCAAGCCAACAGGCTAAGACTTTGGCCAGTAAGGGGGAGGGGGAATATCTGTAACATACTGGGCATCAACAATCCTGCTTTTTGCTGTGAAGGGAAGTACTTATTTCAACTTTCCAAAGCTGTCCACTCTACCCATGTCCTTGAAAACATGAGTTAGCATTCTCCACAGAAACGGAACTAACAGTATGCATATTAACAGTGAGAAAATTTAAGGAACTGCTTCATTCCGTGGATTCCACAGACTAGTTCAATTGGACAGATACAATTAACTACTACTGCAGTAGTCTAGAACAAAAACCATTAGGGCTTAAGCTCAGAAGACATGCAAAAATGTGAAAGACCCATGGACACTATCTCCCTAAACATTTTTTTTTAACTCGTTAATTACTGATTTCTCGGGTTCCTTCTACGTTTCCCAATTTACCTTTAAAACTTAATAAGAGCTGGGGGAAACACAGAAACATGGGGAATCCAAGCGGGGCCTCCATGACATGGCTTTAGCCTTGGATAACTATGTGCGTTTGTTCTTGATTGTTTGACAATGTTTCCCCCTCAATTGTAACTGCACATTCATCTAATAAAAAAAGTAAACTTAATAAGAGGGGCTGGAGCAGGCGGTTACAGCGCTTGCTTGGCATGCCCTAGTACACGAGTTCGAACCCCAGCACCACGCACCCAAAGAAGTCTTGGAGCAACAAAAGCCACAGGAGAAACTAAATAAAAATTGATTCTCCTTGAATCAATAAAAATGGATTTTCTCTTTGGAAAAAAAACTTAATAGTAAATTAATTATTTGGACAGAGTGGTGGGGGTCAGATTTCAAACACGGGCATCATCTGAGGATAATGTTACAGGGTGAGCAATAAAATGATTTTCAGGGATTACAGGGTTCACAAGATTAGTGCGGTGGCTCCAGGAGACCATCCTTTGTTCACCGGCTTTCCGGGTGATTTCACCAGGACTTACGGGATCTAAATTTCCTGCCCCTTTCCGGCCCCGTCAGGACCCCTCCGTGTCGCGGGCTCAGCAACGCCGCGCGCCCCTTTCCCCGATCCCTCCTTCCGGTCCCCCACCCCCGCGCTTCCGGTCCCGCGCGGAGGACTGTGGGAGGCGCTTCCTTGGATTCCGCCCCTGGCAACCGTCCTGGCGCCGCGCTCTGGCCCGTGGAGTCTCTTGAGTAGATTCGCGCAAACGGCCTCGTCTTCTCTGGGCCCGACTCTCAGTTACCCCGCTCCCCTCTGCAAGAGGTAGGAGAAGGGCCCGGGGCCCGAGCGCCTCGGGAACCCTGGCGGCCGCGCGCGCTCCGCCGCCCTAGGCGCGCGGAACCCGCCCGGGTCTCCTCCAGCTCGCGGCGAGGGGCCTCTGGAGGGGCGGAGAAGCGACTCTGCCCGCCCTCGCCCCGTACCCGCCCACCCGTGGCTGGAGGCCCTGAGGGTCCTGTCGTGCTCCTCTTACTGACGCCAGCTTCGGTTCGCACACCCAGGTTGTCACTGCGGCTCCTAAAGTGATGGGCGGTCCACGTCACAGCCACACTTTCTCGAAGGAACTCCAACCTAACGAGACTCCTGCACCGGCTCTCTACTTTCACAGTAGAAATTGCCGAATAGAAAGAAGGTTGAGCCAGGAATGCAGGCGAAAGTTCACAAAAGAATGCATAAAGTACATAAAAATTCCAAAGACAAATATAGCCGTCCCTTTGTATCCCCAGGGAATTTGTTCCAGGAACCCTGCATCCCCAACTCTTTTTTTTTTTTTTTTTAAAGAGAGAGGGACAGTGAGAGAGAAAGAGAGAAACAATTTTTATTTGGTTTTTCATGCAGCTTTCCTTGCTCCAAGACTTCGTTGTGTACCTGGTGCTGGGTTTTGAACTCTACTCATGCATGCTGCGCAAGCGCTGTAACTGCTGAGCCACCGCTCCAGCCCCCAGCCCCACCTCTTCGTTCCAAAATATTCACTTGCTCAAGTCTCATATAAAATTTGTGCATAATTTATACAGTCGTCTCACACAGGTTTAAGTTGTTCCTGGACTACTTTTTCTTTTTCTTCCCCCCCCCCTTTTTTTTTTAAAGAAGGGGACAGTGAGAGAGAAAGAGAGAAGCATTTTTATTTAGTTTTTCTATGTGACTTTCATTGCTAGGACCCTGGTTGTGTAGGTGGTGCTGGGGTTTGAACCCGCGTACTAGTGCATGCCAGGCAAGCACTGTAACCGCCGAGCCACCGATCCAGCCCCTGTTTCTGGACCACTTATAAAACCTAATACAATGTAAACGTTATGTAATAGTTATTAGACCTGATTGTTTAGGGAATAATGGCAAATGTAATTTTCCCTCCCAAGTACTTAACAATTTACAGTTGGTTGAATCCAAAGATGCAGATTCTGAAGATAGGGATACTGGTTTCCCAAGATTTTTTTTCTAAGCCTACAATTCCACTTTTTCTGTTTATCAGGCTGCTTTTTGGTTATGATTGAGAAACTACAATAGGATGTTGTAAGTAGACTGTCCATCATAATAGAAGTGTATTTTAAAAATAACTTTAACGTTGAGGTGGCATTATCCTCAAATTATTTCAGCATGTGAAGCTTGTTGTGTGTATAAGTTGCTTTTGAAATGGTTTGTAGAATCTGGAAACCCTGAGTGGTATTATTTTGCCATCTATAGCTGGTAGCCGTAGGTAATTGTTTTCACCTTTTCTAGATTAGCATGTTCTTGGGCTGGAGCGGCGGCTCAGCTGTTAGGGCGCCTGCCTTGCATGCGCAATGGGATTTTCAAACCCCAGCACCACGCACACAAGGAAGTCTCAGAGCAGCAAAGGCCACGTGAAAAACTAAATAAAGTTGTTTCTTTCTCTCTCTCCCCCCCCTCCCCCCCCTCTGCCTCTGCCTCTCCCTCTGCCTCTCCCTCTCCCTCTCTCTTTAAAAAAATAAAATTAAAATTAGTATGTTCCTCTAAATGTCTGTTCAACTAAAGTCTCTCCCAGGCATAAATGTTTTTTACAGTCTGGTTACAACCCAGTAAGAAAAGATCTCTAGTTTTAAAAGTTGCTTGTTTTATGACCTAATGTATAAGCTAGACTGTCTTAAATAGGTCTCATAATCAGGAAGTTCAGTATCACTTGGAGACAATAGAAATCCAAATTCGTTGAAATGG
>PVKS010033935.1:0-21202 GCA_004027875.1 Aplodontia rufa | reverse complement strand
TGCAGATCTCCCCTCCTGGGCTCAGATCTCCCCTCCTGAGCCCAGATCTCTCCTCCTGGACCCAGATCTCCACTCCTGACCCCAGATCTCCCCTCCTGAGCACAGATCTCTCCTCCTAGGCCCAGATCTCCATTCTTGGGTGCAGATCTCCCCTCCTGGGCCCAGATCTCCCCTCCTGAGCCCAGATCTCCCCTTCTGATCCCAGATCTCTCCTCCTCACCTTGTGACACTTTGCTGAACAAGGCGGAAGGTCTCTTCCACCCTGCCCATTCTCTCTCAAAGGCATGCTTGTCTTATTTCCATTCACATTTACTCCCTGAGAAAGGGACACATTCTAATATGTATTTCCTGTCTGTCTCCTCCAAAGAAGAATGGAAACTGTGCCCTGCACAGTGGCACACATCTGTAATCCCAGCAACTCCTGAGGCTGAGGCAGGAGGATCACAAGTTGGAGGCCAGTTTCAGCAACTAAGCAAGACCTTATCTCAAAATGAAAAGGGTTAAAAGGGTGGGCATACAGCATCCCTGGGTTCAATCCCCAGTACCAATAAATAAATAATAACACAGATCCCTCGTTGGCTGGATCTTTCTGCCTAGGACAGGTCACTGTGCTGTCTTCAGCATCTAGCCCAAGGCCCGGCCTCTGCACACGGCCCATTAGCTATTTATTGAATAAGCAAAGAGATGAACAGATTCACATGGACATAATTTTCAAAGCATTAATTCCTGTGCACTTTCAGGACTCACTGTCTCCATCAGCCCCATTCCTCATCTTCACTATCCAGGCAACAGCTTTAAATAATGTAAATTCCTTCCCCCTCCCCTGTGCCCCCCAGTTAGGTCAGTTTTGGAAAGGGACAAGTGGGCATTTTCCTCCCCCTGCCCTTGATCCTGCGTCCTGGGAGGCAGCTCCAGGAAGACAGAGGAATCCTGTCTCTGGAAAGGAGCTCCTTGATCACAACTCCCCAGATAGCTAGCAGAGGCCATTACTGATTGACAGAGAAGCCGCTGGGTGGGGTGAGACCACAGAGGCTGAAAGTAAAGGGGCCACGCCAATTGGGAATTGATAAGCCCTTCTGAGGATCAATAAGAGTCAAATAAGCATTCAAATTTATCAGAACACTGTTGGTGAATGAGGACATGTTTCATTTTTTCTTGTGCAAAAATAAATTTTCTGTTGAGTCCAATGCCAAAGCCATTTTACCCACAAGACTTGTGACAACCTATGTGCAAAAAAATAAATAAATAAATTTACCACCTGTGCTACTCTTACCTATCCCAGCACGTGTCCACCATCACCACTGCCTGATATCTGAATGCATCTGTGGATCCCTGTGCAGAGCATTCCATCGTGAACCCTGGGCTGCAAGCCTCATAACAGCCCTTTAGCTGTCCCCAAACACTATCAGATCTTTCTAGTAGGCCAGGCAATCTCCTTTTCCAGCAAAAAAGGGATTGAGTGGAGAGATTCTAATGTCATACAACCTTGAGTCTGATACCCACCCATACCTGTGCCTCCTGTGTGACCCTGGGCATGCGACCTAACCTCTCCGACCCTCAGCCTCCTCTCTTGGAAATTATGTATCATAAGAACACAGATGTAACTGTGGCATTTGAGGATTCAGTGGAAAAAGCCAGTTCCTGGCAAATGAAAAACGTCAGTCAGGGTGGAAATAATGCCAATGAAACCAAGCCAACCGAATTTGAACTCCTCTCAGTCTCCAAGTGTTATTTCTTCATTTCTAGGTCACCTGGTTCCAGGAGAAGCACCATCTGGAGAGCAGGGAAGCGTTAACCGCTGCAAGCCGGGGATCCTTGGTGCGTGCCCAGGGGCAGCCCGCTGGGGGGAAGCTGACACCAGGGATATAAACCTGCCTGGGCTCCTCGCGCTATTAATCTGGCTGCTAAGCAGAGCCCTGCTGATGATAACAGATGCGAAACTCACCATGCTGAAGGCAGACAGCATTAGCGGAGCCCTCGGCGGCCCATCAATCCATCTCCCCAGCTCAGAACAGCTGCACAGGGACAGACTAACCGAGCCATGCTGGGTGGCCCGGTGCCTGGGGAAACTGAGCCATGTGCACCGTGAGGATGTGGCTCTCAGTGAAATCCAGCAGGCTGGCCCACCTGTGGCCCCTGGGCTCCAGGATGGAGCCAGCAGTGCTGTCCTGGGAGGCAGAGGAGGGAGCTGAGCCAGGGCCCAGAGCTCCCGCACCACACGGCGAGGTGTGTTCTTCCACGCTCGGCCACATCTGCCCTCTTGCCTGTGGCACTTGGAGAACATTCGGGACACCGTTCTCTGCCAGAAAAACGTTCCCTGCCCCTTGTGTCCAACCTGCCTGCAGGCAGCTAAACAGGGTCCCATTGTCTGCCCCAGGATGGGCCGAGGCCCAGGGCTCAGTCAGATCTGACCACCATCTGTGCCAACAGCTTCACCAAAAAAAAAAAGAAAGAAAGAAAAAGAAGAAAACACATTTTTGCCCTCTGGTTGGGTTCCAGTGTCTCTTTAGCACAGAAAATGAGAACTCAGGCAAAGACAATAATATCCTAAGCCTTCCCAAAAACCAAGATCCAGGTGACACTGATGGAGTCCCGTCAAAGACAAATTGAGTCCTTTCCCTAATGGCGTGGTGCAGACAGAAAGAGCACCCTACTCCACTCCTAGCTGCTGATGGAGGCTCAGGTCCCTCATGCTCACAGATGGGACTTTAAGAGCAGCCACGGTGCAGGGGAAACTGTCACCCACCCAATGCACCGGCCAATGCCATCAGCACTGACCACCCTTTCCCACGGTGTTTCTGAGGGCTGGCTGGGTGGTGTCCAGAGAGAGGGTTACAGGAGGGTCAAACTCAGAATTATCTGCAGGGGCGGCTCCAACTCCAGGTACTGAGACTGGGCTCCCAGAGTTCTGGATGTGGACCCCATTTCCCCCGGGCTTTCCTGAGCCTGGCAGGGTTCCTTCCAGGGAGGGGCTGATGGAGACGTGTCGAGCTGTCAGTTCCCAAACCCATGTGGAAGCTGCTTGTGATTGGCAGGCAGGCACGTGGCTCCCCACGCTGGCGCACAAACCTCTGCAGTACATTTAGGTGATTTTGGAAGGCACCCAAGGGAACCCCTTCATTTTTTCTCATAGTTTAGTATTTCTTTAAATGCTATAACATATATATTACACTAGCACTTGAAAAATATATATATATATTCACCAATACAATAGCCTGAGACACCACCGGCATTAGGGCCAGAAGCTCCCCCCTGTGGGGCTGAGCCCTGCACGGCAGGACACTGAGCAGCAGTCCCGGTCCTCAACAGCAACCGGCACCCTCCACGCACAACCAGAAGGCCAAAAACGTCTTCAGATGTCACCAAATATCCTCTGGGTTTCAAACATCAGCTGCTGGTTGAGAACCACTAGCTGAGGATGACCTACTTCTTACAGTGAGTTCAGTTAAGGGAAAAGTGTATTTTTAGGTGACTTTGTAGAA
Organism: Aplodontia rufa; assembly: GCA_004027875.1. NCBI lineage: Eukaryota > Metazoa > Chordata > Mammalia > Rodentia > Aplodontiidae > Aplodontia > Aplodontia rufa. Next base: position 17,720 of record PVKS010033935.1, on the reverse strand, counting down.
GAGGTGGAATTCACACAGAAACCTGATTAAGGGGGCATGGGAATGACAGAAGAATGGGAAGACCAGAAGGGAGGATGGCCAAAGAGGCAGAGGAAGCTAGGCCTCTCCCCTCCATGTCACACCCCGCTGCTGTCCTGCAGGCCCAGTTGCTGGTATCCCCGGAGCCAATGTGACTATGCCAGGAAACAAGAGGTTGAACAATCACAGAGTCCCCGAGGGTCCCCTTTCCCTCCACTTCTGGCCTCCTGATACTCGGCTGTCTGAAGCAAGTGCCTGGGTTTCTCTCCTCAGTCCCCTTGGGCAGACCAGAGCAGAGATGTCGGGGAGAGACAGGGCCCTAAGGTGGCAGGTGGTCTTTGCCCAGCTTTCCAGAAATCCCAATGAACTGTGCCCTTAAGATGTCCAACAGGTTTCACTGTGTCTGACTTTGCAAGCAATCACTGAGGGGCTCTGAAGAGGGTCCTCCTGTCCTCCTTTTCTCCTTACCATCTGACCAACCCACAGAGCTCAGGAAACGATTCATCCCAGGATGGACCCCTTTAAACGCCGCAGGAAAGGCAGCGGTCCCTCTGGATTCAGAACCTGGCACAAACTCGCCATGGGTACCTCTGACCACAGACACCTTTCCCTGTGATGGGCATTCCGATCCTGCAAGGCGGACACCATCCCTGTGGCCGCATCCCAGCTTAGAGATCCGCCAAGTGGCCCGCCAGTGTCCCAGGGCAAGAGGACGCAGAACCGGAAGCACACCTGGGTCTGCGGCATGCTAGCCTGTGCCCACACCTGCCGTGCTTTCCTACCCCCCTGCAGGAGAGCAGAATCAGACACTGGGCACGTCCCTGCCCCCTTCGGAAAACAGAGCTGCTACCCAGATTGCTGAGTGGCCTGGCTGCAAGCAGACAGAAGAACGTGGCCCTGCTGTCCCAGCTACCAGGGAGCAAAGGCCTGCAAATCCTAAGACACAACAGAGCGGCACCTTCCTCCCTCTGCCTTGCAGTGACCTCGTCATGACCACTGGGCAGGAGGAAAACCAAAGAAAAATCCAAAAGACATAACAAAGAAAGAAAAGGCGTGGTTCCTGTCACAGGAGGACGGCACATTCAGACACCACGGTGCGCACGTGCACACTTGTATATGTGATCAAGCAGAGCGTGGACTCGTCCCCCACTGGGGCAGAGGACAACCTTATCAGCTCGTCGTTTCTTCTGAGCTGCGGGGCTCAGAGGATGCACAAAGCCCCCCCTGGAGAGCAGGTCCCAGAATATCAAGTTGGAAATAAGTGACCGAGACCACGGGAGGTACTCACCTGCATCTCCAGGGTGATCAGTGGGCTCGGGTGTGGATCCTGCGGGGAGAAAGGAGAGAACACGTGTGAATGGGGTTGGTGACTCACTACCAGATGGTCATTCTCCAACAAAGCCTCATCTCTTCAGTCCTCATGCACTGGGGAGGGCACAGTCCACTCTACAGAGATGTCAGGACAGCTTGGCCGACTGGCTCCTCCCCACCGCCAACCCTTCCTCCCACACCCAAGCGAGGCCCAAGTTTGTCCGTAAGGGAGATCATGCAAAACAAGGAAGAGCAGAGAGTAAAATCTGCCACCAAGTATCTCCAAGTGTGCTCAAGTCCTCTGGAGGAAGAAGAAGTTGGACTCATGAGAGGATGAGAAATGAACCTGGGATATAAAGTCCCGATTCAAGGCAAGACCCTCAGCTTGTGGCTGATCTTGACAAAAATGAGAGAAGAAAAGAGGAGGACAAAGCGAGGAGGCGACTCCCCGTTTGAGTCGTGCATTCCGATGGGCTGGCGAAGAAGCTCCTTTCAGGATGCAGAAGGCCAGAGAAACATCCCATTCATTCACTCCCCACAAAAGCCAATTGACTGGGAAAGCTGGGTGGCAAGGTCTCGGGTCACTGGGCATGAACTCTTGGGGTTGGGGGAGGGCGGGGCAGGGACAGAAGGAGGAAGAGCCTTAGCGGAGGAGGTGACGGTGTCCAGCCAAGGATTTCCAAGTAAAACAGGAAATACGGCACATAAAGACTATTCCTGCTTGCTCTGAACTTCACCATCATGGGGCCACAATTCTGGGAAACAACCTTAAGCTGCCACTTACAAAGAAAGGGTTTGATTTCAGAGCCTGGAAGCTTGGCTTTGTCCTAGCAGATTTTCCAATGCAGGCTTCTAGGAAGCCATGCAAATAACCACCAGTCCAGCGGCCCAGAATATGGACGAGGAGGTGGTGAGGGCCACCTGGATCACTCTAAAGCCCTGCTCCAGGCTCCTGGCTACTGTTTTCTTGGTCCCTGTATCTTTATCATGATGAATGTAAGAGACAAGATCACGGGCACATTTTGAACGTTGGTCTCATCTTCCCCCGATTCCAGCCTGGACTCCAGTTCCCAGCATGTCTCCCCTGGAGTCACCCATGGGAAGTTCCAAGAGAACCCCTCAATCGAACTTTCCCCAGCACTGAACACTCCTCAGACCCAGGAAAACTTCAGAAGAGCATTCCCGCCTCCTGTCCCCACATCTCAGCGCTGGCACATAGGGAAAGTGTAGCCCTGGAGGAAGAAGCTCAGCTCTCTCCGGGAGCTCTTCCCAGCTCCTCCCCAGGGGGAGGCAGCAGTTGTGCTGGGTGAGAACCAACCAATACTGAGCCACTTTGGGGGGCTGGGCAGGCTCATTGTCTTAGCTCTGCTTCCTGGAACCCCCACTACGCAGCTCTTTCCCTGTTCACATGCAGAAGAGAGGACCCTGCATGTCCCAGTTCTCAAGTGAAGCAACCACACGGGGCAGGAGATCCTCCTCCTGTCTGTGGCCAGCAGTGGGCGTCAGACCTTGTGCATGCCTCTTAGAGAGGCCATGCAAACTCTGCTCTGCGTCCATCCGTCCACTGTGATCCCACCATCTAGATTTTGATTCAGAAATAAGAAGCTTCATCTCAGCCACAAAATTAGCCTCATGTTCAAAGCCAAAGCCTTGCAAAGCACGGCACCGGGGGTGTTGGGTGCGTGCCCAGATTAATTAAGCTGTACTTCTCAGCTCATTCAGCTGTTGTTTGGGGCTTACGCTTCATTGCTCAGAATCCCGAGATGGTGAGGATGGGAGACATCTTACAGAACCCCTAAGAACAACTTCACTCGGAGAGGCTCTTTGGAAAGTCCAGGAAATACCAGTCAACCATACTGAAAAGACAGACGGCCTGGTCCTCGGAAACTGGGCAGCACCCATGCTTTACTTAGTGATCCAAAGTGTGATGAGAGACCAACCCCATTATGCGTGGTTAGAGGCCAAGATTTATTAAAAAGCCTCTGGAACACAAAAGCAAAAAAGCTACCTCATTAGCATCTTAATTAACTAGGCCAGGAGAGGCTAAAGTACCCATGAGTGCCCTTGTCCCTAACACTTTGGATTCGTTTGCCGAGGGAATCTGGTTCTCCTCCCTCCGTGCACATTGGAAATGTAAGACTCTCCCTAAAGAGGCTCAGCGCAGAGGCTTCCAGGTACGGCTGTGCCTCCACGAGGTCTCACTTTCGGCAACATCCTTCTTAATTGGAAAGGCTAACGAAGTGGAACTGGGTCAATGATGCTGCTGCCTAACCCATCCTGTCTGTCTAAATTGGGACTCTGGTTTACAGTAGAGTAAATTCCTGTCTGTCACACGAAGGCTCCTGGAGACCAAAGGGGAATGTGCAATGTACCCGAGAGCTTCTGGAATCTTAATGCCGAAGCCAGGAAGCAGGGAGCCACGCGGAGCAAAGGAAGACCCCGCACACCATCCCCCTGCAATAAGCAAATGGGGCCTGAAGAAGGAACTGGGGACACCGAACGAACGAGTGGCCCTGGATCTTCAGTGTTCCCTGCAGCCACGCCCTCTGTCAAGTGACCGCAGTTCTTTTCGGTACTTGTCCCTACCCCTTGACCCGGGGGCTTGGTCACTTAACTTGCTCAAACAATGCGACATTAACAGAATGTGACGCAAATCAAAGCTCGAAATCCTTTTAACTGTGACCTTCTGTGATTTTGCCACCAAAATCACATGAGCCAGGTGGCCCACTGACTCAGGGAGAATGACAGCCCTGTGACGCAGGCTGGGAACCAACCTGCAGGGCAGAGCCAAGCCCAGCCTAGCTGACCCCTGCTCACCTTCAGCACAAGAAACTGCAAGCGTGGGACTTGAACCCCCAAGTTTGGGGCAATTTGTCCAATAGCATTACTGTGGCAATAACTAACAACTATCTGTAATCACCAGACAGTGGTCTCGGTAGAGCCAAGAGTATTTTCGCAAACCCTCACAAATCCATCTACAACTCTTTTTCCCTCTGCAAGTACATCCCAGAGACCAGAAGTAACTGTAAGCAGTAGCTATTATCTATCAAGCCTGCCGAGCACCGGGCTCTGTGCTACCAGGCCACCACGTCAAGAAGCGCACACTTGACCACGAGGATTGTTTTTCCTCTTTTTTGGTAGTACTAGGGATTAAACCCAGGGCCTCACACATGCTAGGCAAGTGCTCCACCACTGAACTACATCCCTAACTCTTTTTCCCTTTGAGACAGGGTCTTGCTAAGATACCCAGGCTAGGCTCAAACTTGAGCTCCTCCTGTCTCAGCCTCCGAAGTAGCTGGAATTACAGGCATGCGCCACCACACCCAGACCAGGTGCTCTCTCTGAGATAACCTTCAGTCTCTGCCAAATGCAGGAATCCTTCTGAGTTAGTTAATGAGATGCCTTTAGGACAAGGTTAAAGAGGCAATCATGAGAATCCTTTTGCCCTGAGATACAGTTTTCATTCCTCTGGGTTATTCTCTTTGTTTTTGTTTTTTTAAGAGAGAGAGGGAGAGAGAGAGAGAGAACAAGAGGGCAGGGAATCAATTTTATTTAGTTTCTCATCTGGTTTTCACTGCTCCGACAATATACGTGATGCTGAGGTTTTAACTCGTGTTCTCACACTTGCCAGGCAAGTGCTATAACCACTGAGCCACAGCTCCAGCTCCCCTCTGGTTTATTCTTGACTGTTTCTCATAGGCATATCACCTGACAAAAGTTTAAACTAGTACAGGTTGAGTATTGATTATCCAAAATGCAAGACCTTGAGCATTCAAGCTCTGAAACTTTTGAACACTCACATGATATTCAAAAAGTTTTGGATTTCAGAGCAGTTCCAGATTAGGGATGTTCAACCTATAGTAATAACTGACCTCTCTTAAAACCCTGCCGTGATCCAGGCACTAGCTGTAGGTTTTCAGCATGTATCACTTCATTTCCCCTGTTATATCCCTAAGAGGTGTTAGATATCCGTATAATTATTGCCATTATAAAGATGGACAAATTGGTGATCAGAGACATTGAGCAATCTGTCCAACGTCACACAGATGGTACTGAAACTCAGGGTTCCGTCCCTGAACTTGAGCAAGCTGTTTCACAGTCTTACAGTGCCTCTGTTGGAGAACACAGTCCCACCTTAGCCAAGTGACCGTGCACTATAGACTGTGTCTCTCCAAGGGAAGAATGCTTCCAGCAGCAAACAGTCCCGCCTCAAACAGTTACCAGGACCCTTTGTCAGCATCTATAGTGATTTTTAAGGTTGTGCCCAGGTCGTGACTAAAAACCAAGACACAGCCACTTTGCCAGAGCCAAGGGCCAAACCAATGCACACGTACTGAGCCCCAACTCAGCAGATGGCACTATGCCTGGCGGGGACCACAAGGGGGACAGAGGTGACTCTGGGCACACTTCCAGTCCCAAAGCTGTTGAATTCAGAGGTTGGAGTCTGATTACAGGTCCTGGAGAAATGGCCCTCCCTGCCCCTGATAAGCCTTGCTCCTGAGACCCCACAGCCAGGCTCAGGGATCTTTGAGCCCATCAGGACCAAAGACCTAATTTTCACAGGAGCGAAGCTTCAATAGCAAACCGGGGGGGCAGGGGGGGGGTCTGCCGGTTGTCGCTCACAGCATGCGTTACACCTGTGGCTCTCTCTGCTTGGACGTCATGGATGCGTTTGCTCCTGGGTGTTAGGCAGTGGCTTAGGGGTGGAGAGGACTTGGGCCTTCTGAGCCCAGTTCCCGTCAGGCCCATGGAATCGATGGCCCTATACACAGCCTTTGCCACAGACACTCACGGGTGACACATTGAAGGGTTGGCTCGGGGCTCTCACCCTGGGTACAGGAGGAGGAGCTTCCACCATGTACAGACTGTACCTCCTTCTCTTCATCTTCTGACAGCGGGAACCCCGGGAATGCGGTGAACTCTTCACGTACCAGAGTCAGGCCCCCAGAGATCCCCTGTGCAAGCCCAGCGTGGGTACCAGAGCCCCTCAACGCTGCCTCTTGTGGGGGCAAATGCCAGGGCCTGGCACTAGGCAAGAAGAATCACTTAGAGGAAAAGAGGGTGGGTTTGGGGGCCAGCCGTGGGTTCAGATCATGAGTAACCACTGGGACAGTTTGCGAGGGCTGCCATAGCAATACGCAGGTTGAAGGGATAAATTCGTTTTCTCACTGTCCTGGAGGCTGCAGGCCCAACATCAACGTGTCTCACTTTCCTCTGAGCCTCCTTGGCTTGCGGGGTGGCCCCTTCCCGTGTCTTCTCTATGTGTGAGCTTTCCTGGTGTCTGGGTTCAAACTGCCTCTTTTTATAAGGCCCACAGGTAGACTGAATCCAAACAGACCCCCTTTAACTCAGTCACCTCTTTAAAGACCTTAGCTCCAGGGGTTGGAGCGGTGGCTCAGCGGCTACGGTGCTTGCCTGGCATGCGTGAGGACATGGGTTTGAACCCCAGTACCACGTACGCAACAAAGTGTCGGAGCAACGAAAGCCACGTGAAAAACTAAATAAAATTAAATCTCCCTTTTTCTCTCTCTCACTCTCCGTCTCAAAAAAAACAAAAAACAAACAAATAAACAAAAATCCCTAGCTCCAAGCGCAGTCACCACGTTCTGAGACCCTGGGAGCCATAGCTTCCACATAGGAACGGGGCTCAGAATTCAGCTCACCCCTGCGAGCCTGCTGACCTGCACCCTCCAGCTCCTCAGCGTCTGTGAACTTTGCGTGGCTCCTTTGCATAATGAGGCTGTCTTCTCCAGCACAGCCACCAGGAGACAGAGGAGCACGGGTTCTACTGTCTGGGACCTTTTGTAAGTGGCAAAGGACACTACTAGTAATTCCACCAGCTTGACAGGCATAAGCCCAGACTGTTCTAGGCAGACCCACAAACTACAGCCTCCTCATCTAGAGAGAGGGAGATCACTGATGTCACAGTTGTCACAAACTCAACTTAGCATGGGTATTGAAGACATCTGGTGCATAGGTCCAGGCCTAAATTCATCTTCCTTTTTTGTTGTTTATTTTTGTTGTTGTTGTTCTTCCAAGCAAATGAAAGCTAAATCATATCTTTCCACACTCAGCCCTACTAGGTCACAACTCTAACTGCAAGTTCCTGCAGACGCCAGCGAATCCCATCCATTCGAGGGTGGTGAGTGAGCAGATTCAGCTTATTCATTTGAATGCCCACTTTGTGCCAAGCATCTGTGACAGCGGCAACCTTGCCAAGGGAGGTATCAGGCTCCCCCTTCTATATTTCAGATAACTGAGACTCGCGGAGGAAAACTGGCCCCAGGAGGGATGGAGCCAGGGACGGAGCCAAGGCCGTGCGCAGGTTTGTGATGCCAGACGCCGGTCCGATAACCAATACCCCGGTGTTTCTCAAGGTATGGACTTACTGAGTTAGAGTGCAGGCAAGGATCCAAAGAATCTAAATTTTTACTGAATTTCCCTGAGCCATGCTTATGAACACCGAACCTGAACCTGAGAGCCCTCTCCCTATACCATGGAAATGCCGCACCCAAAGGACCCGCAGTGACAAGGAACAGGCTCCTCCCTCAAATAGCCAGCCGGTCACCAAGTGCCTGAGGCACAGGAGAAATTTCCATAGCATCTGCAAGAAGTTTCTGTCTCCCCACTAGATGTGGCGGGGGAATCCTTCTGGCTCCTGACTGCCACTCCTGTCCTCCCCGGGGACGTGGGGACTCCTTCTCAGCTTCTTCTTGGGGCTAGTGACACCGATCAGTGTCACATAAAGGGGCTTCCTCTCTAGACGTCCCCGTGGGATTTCCTGGAGAGCTCCTCTCGCACGCACGTTGGTGGCTGCAGAGACGAAGGCAGGCCATGTGCTCAGTACACACACAGGGTGCTAGGGACGGATGGCAGCCACACACAGCGAGGCTTGTGGCTTGATAAAGGCTGCATTTGGAAGGGGACAGCAGCTCAGAACCGCACAGCACTTGCCCTGCTGAAAAATGCGAACTCACCTTTCAACAGAGCTCAGGGGAGAAAATAGAAACCCACAGGGAGGGGCAGGCCTTGCCAAAGCCCAGAGCAACCTTGCCACACATAGTTAGGTCCGTTCTACCACATGTGTGTGTGCGTGTGTGCATGTGTGCGCATATGCATCTGCATGTATACGTGTGCATATGTCTATGTGCATATATGTGTGTGTGCATATGTACATGTGCATGTGTATCTGTGTACATACGTATGTGTGTGTATTCTGTGTGTGCATGTGTGCATATGTGAATGTGTGTATGTGAACATGTGTGCATGTGTGCGTGTGCACATGCGTATCTGTGCACATGTGTGTGCATGTGTGTATTCTGTGTGTGCATGTGTATTCATGTGCATTTTGTGTGTGCGTATGTGTATGTGTGCATTGCACGTGTATGTGTGCATATGTGAATGTGTTATGTGAACATGTGTGCATGTATGCGCATGTGTGTGCATGTGTGTGCGTGTGTGCATGTATGTGTGCACGTCCTTCATATTAAAAGTCCTAGACACAAGTCTCTTTGGTGTTCTACATTCCTTTCATATTTTTTAAACCCAAACCCCAGCTACGAGCCACAGCCTCTGTATGAAGCTCAGGCCTCTGGTGCTGGGACTTGGTTGCCCCCAGCCTCGGAAGACACAGGAAGTCACAGACATATGTGAACTCGGGAGCTGCTCTAACGATTCCAGAGCTTGGAGTGTGTATCTTTGAGCACCAACAACCCTCCCAAATCACAACTGCTATATCTAAAATTTTGTTTGTGTGTGCCTGAAGAGGTTTGGCAACTCTTTAAAAAAGTCCACAGAACTGCAGTTCTCAGGACTACAAGGTTCTGAACACACCTGTCTGAAAGATCAGGGGGTATGAAGTGGCGGGACGGGTGGCTGGCTGGTGGCCTGTGGAGGCTTCCAGCTGCTTGTACTTTGGCTGTAGCATCGACAAAATATTTGAAATCGCTGCCAAAGTTTTAGATCCAGGATATTTCACATGCTAATCTAGATTTCTCACTTTTTTAAAAAAAATGGAAGTTGTAGTAACACTGGCTACGCATTCCTGCATCAGAGGGGCCGAATTTAACACTCGCCTACGGACCACTGGCTGAAGGTCACATTGGCCAATGCTGATCAAAGTCAAAATAACAGCTCACATTGGGCTCCTCTTGAACGCAAAGCATCATTGTGAGCAGGCGGTGCGTGCCATCTCATTTAAGCATTGTGACCACTCTCGGAGGAAAGCCGTAACAGCCCCCGTTTTACAGATGATGAAACTGAGGTTCAGAAGAGAGGCAACTTGCTCAAAGTCCTTCGTGAGTAAGGGGCAAAACCAGGACTTGCAGCAGAGTGGCCCAGCTCCCATGGAAGCACCTCTGGACCAGTAAGGGACACTGGTTCTCAGTGGTTCGATCACATTGGGAACCGCTCAGCCATGGTTCACAGTGAATGAATTGGTAGCGCAGGAAAGCGAATACACAGGGGAATTAGATCCTAACACCGGATCTTCCGCTTCCTTGCTGTGGGTCTCCACGCTACCTACTGAACTTGTTAGCATGATGAGAGCAGGGAAGGCGATAATTATGATTCTGTCACTGTGAGGATTCACGGCACAGTAGGAAGAGTCTGCCTTAGTCCTGGTGCGGAGCTGGTGAGCCGTGGGGAGCTGTCCTGGGAGGACAGTCACCTTGTCTTTACAACATCCTGCTCTTTACAGCCGAGAGTTCTTTCAGACCATGAACAAGACTGTCCACGTGCAGAGAGGGAATGGAGTCTGGCTGAGAGGCGCAGGCTAGAGTCTCCCACGGCTCAGTCCTTCTGAAGGTGGCCATTGGGCTCTGCTTGGACACATGTCTTCCTGGGGTGGGAACACAAGCCACAGCTCCTGCTCAGCCCAACAATTCCCGTTTCCCAGGTACTGCCTGCAGCACTGCCCAATTCTGCATCCACCTTCTGTGGACCCCGAGATGGCAGGTGGCCCAGGTGTCCAGCAGACACACTGAGCTCTGTTCTGCAGCTGCTGGGAGCACTGGGTGCGTTTTCCGCTCCACAGAGAATAGTTCAGATTTGAGGTTCAGAATCCAAGATCAGAGGGAAAGAAAGGAACTTAGCCAAGTGTCCAGCTACTTCCCTCTATGGGACCCAAGGGGACATTAATAAATGATCGCTGACCTCCCGTTCTTATTACGGCCCTATGAGCAGATATTACCAATAGATTTCAGTTTCCCGATCCCTGACCTGAATCCAGCCCAGCGTTTTCTGGTGCAGCGTGGGAAATTCAGGAAGAGAACACCATTTCCTATGGGCTACACACAGCTTACATCGAAACTCAGTCTGGAACCCAGTTTTCTGAACCCCAAGTCTTTATTGGGTTCATCCCATTTTGCCAAAATAAATTTCTGAGTAGCTCCCTCCTGTCTTTCCTCTTCTCTGAGAGCCTTCCCAGGACACCCTCTGTTCTAAAGATACTGCATCCAGCTCTGGGATAACTGAAGCAGCCCTGGCCACACACAGAACTGCAGGGCGGGGGGAAGCCATCCCAAGTGGCCATGGAGGAGGGGGAAGCTCCAGAGCTCCAGGCTGTGCCCGGATGGAGCCTCCCACCCGCCAGGGCTGGAGAGAGAGGCTGAGAACGTGTGGCTGCCAGCAGGGCCAGCCTCCTACATTCAGAGTCAGCATGAAGTCAGGGGAGGGTCCGTGCCTGCAAGCCCCACCCCCTCACTCCCACCCCGGCCACCATCCTCCTCTGTTTTTAATCAATGACAAAGACCATCAATAGCTATTCTGCAAGAAGTCCTTATGAGGCACCACAGTTAGCAATTGCGAAGCCTAATTTCAACACCTCCTCCCGCCATCCCCGTAGTGCCAGGGGATGGCCATAACGATTTCCTTTTATGCTTTTGCTATTGAGAGATGCTCTTGATAACATTATATATTTCCTTGTTTCCAAACTACAGATACCCCGTCCCCAATTTACAAAGAAGGAAACTGACACTCACAGACCTGTAATCCCAGCAACTTCGGAGGCTGAGGCAGGAGGATCGCAAGTTCAAAGCCAGCCTCAACAGTTTAGCAAGGCCCTAAGCAACTTAGTGAGATCCTGTCTCAAAAATAAAGAAATAAAAAGGGTTGAAGATGTGGCTCGGTGGTTAAGTTCCCCTGGGTTCAATCCCTGGTTCCAAGAAAAGGAAAAGTTCCAGAGCCAGGCTTGTTGAACCGTAAGAAAAGGAACCAAAGCTCTTGGATATGGTATGGTTCAAGCGACGTGGTGCATGATACATTTTTTTTAAACTAGTTGCCAACATTTAAAACGGTTTCACAATGTCCAAATCTAAGGCTTTTCTTGAAATGTCGAAACTGGGTGAGCAGACCCATGTGGCCACAGCTAGAGCAGGAAGGCTGCTGCCTCTTGGAGGGGGACACACACTCTCAGGGGGCCACAGCTGGTCCTGGCCACCTGGGCTGGGCTCTGGAAGCATCTGAGTTTGCCGCCCCTTCCTCCGTTATCCGCCCCGCTTTACCATCCCCCTGCAAAAGAGTCGCCCATCTCCCCCACCAGGCAGCTTCTCCAACCTCACCCCACCCGCACACCCAGCCCCAAGAATGAAAAAAGTTCAGGACCCCAGGAGAAACAGAAGATTCTAGCAATCCAGGCACAAGTTGAGCAAGGCAGAGTTGATGAGGAGCCTCCTCGGGGCAGAGCCCATCGGTCTTGGCTCCTCAGAGCCAGGAGGGCGGGGTGGGCAGGGGGTGCAGAACAGGAAGAGCTCAGGCGCCCGCTGTTCTCTCGCTTCCTGCCCACACCTCCTGCAGCTGCTGGCCACTGCCGGGCTGTTTCTCCCAGCTCCCTCGGAAGGAAGTACTTGACAACAGAGTTGGCTCCTACGTGCGTGGGGGCTCCGAGCCCAGCTCTCCTTGTGCTCAGGGAAGCCCCAGAGACAGGAAGATGCGAAGAAAGCCCAGCCGGGGATGGGGCATCCTGCAAGCCCCTCACAAAGCCCTGGCTGGGGGAAGGGAAGGGGGTCGAGGCACAGGGATGGACAATCAGCCCCTTTCATGGGTGAATGGAGGACTCTCCTCAACCCCATCCCAATGGCTTTGTTTGTGAAACGACCAATTCTACTCCCAGAAAGCCACATTGGCCAGACCCCGTGCCAAGGTCAGGCGAAAGCCTGAGATCCCAGAGCAAGTTGATAATCGACACCCAGGAGACGGCCACTGTGCTAAGTCCTGCTGCACTAATCCAAAGGCAACAATGATCCTCTTTGATTTCTAAGCTTTTCTGCACCGGGGTGGGCGGGCGGGGGGACCCCTGCCCACATGCATGCCATGCTTGGCGTCACCACAGCCCCTATTCAAGACAGTAAATGCTCCTTTCCCAGGAACTTCATTGAGACATCTGTGGGGAGAGGGTGGACAGGATGAGAAGGAACTGGGGAAGCAAGATGCAAGTTACAGTCTGAGGTCTCCAGTTGAGCACATTTACAATGGGGTAGGAATTGTCCCCAGTGACCCAGCTATAGCCTGTTTAGCAAGTGCTCCGCTCCGGGAATGTCACCTTGCAGGGATTTTTTTTTCTTTTTTTTTTTTGCACAGGTAGCAAACACCTACAGGAGCTCAGGTAGGTTTTGTTCAGCATGTGTGATGCTTGGTGTGAGGAAAGTACTACACTTGAAGGTTTTGCTTAGAATTGGGGAGGTATCACATAAATCTGCAAAGTCCCGGAGAGTGCAGGGATTTCCTTGGGAGATTGGAAGATCGGACAACATGAATCCTAGGCACAGCCCGCCTCATGTCAAGGAGCAGGTGTCCCTCTCAGGAGGGCCATGCATCCCCTAGCTTGCCCACTTCCTTCAGTTATGGCTGCCTGCATGGCTGCTGGATTTGTGACCTCTGTTTTGCAGACCTGCAGAGCCTGGGCTCAGAGAGCTCTGCATTGGACCCCAAGACTGGCTGTAAGTGCACTCAGCTACAGAGCCGGTGGATGACAGCTGGGAGCACCCAGGCAAGACAGATTCTGCTCCTGCCAGTAAGGGTGGCAGTCCTGTCCTCTCGTCACTCGGTCACATATGGCCATACTTTGGAGATGATGTGGGTTCAGTTCCAAACCATGGCAGTAATGTGAGTCAGTGCAATTTGGAGGGGCATGCTAGGGATTGAACCCAGGGATGCTTTAACACTGAGCCACAACCTCCATTCCTTTTATTTTGAAGCAGGATCTTGCTAAGTTGCCCAGGGTGACCTCAAGCTTGCAATCCTCCTGCCTCGGTCTCTCAAGTTGCTGGGGTGCACCACTGTGCCCAGCTAAGTCATGGAAATTTCAATTTATGCGTATACTACATTAAATATGCAATAGCATTGTCTAAAAAAGCAACATACATCCCTTAAAAGTAAGTTATTGTTAAAAATGCTAAGAATCATCCGAGCCATTGGGGAAAATAATGGTGCCAACAGGCTTGCTGGATACGGGGTTGCCATGAACCTTGTAAAAAATGCAGGATCCGTGAAGCAAACTAAAGCCCAGTGCACTAAAGCAAGATGTGCTGTATCATTTTCACAGCTCGCCCCACTTTCCCAAGCCAGGGACTATCTTCTTGATTTTCAGGCTCACTGGAGTCCTGGGGCTGCCATAGGAAAAGTGGTAAGTTCTCACTGAACCTGCATTGAGGGCACCCGAGTGGCATTAGGATGGCATTTAACGGTGACTTCTCAGAGCCCCGCCCACCTGTGAGCTCGGGGATGTTCCAACAGCTGCAAGGTTGCAAGACAGGGCTTCACCACCAAGAGTGTTGTGCATAATGACAGAGCAGGAGAGAGGCTCAGCCTATCGATGGCTCAGCTGGTGGCTGAAACAGGAAGCAGAAAGGTTCCTCTTGGAATGCAAGGCCTTTCTGATGCGCTAGGAAGACACTGTGTGTGCTGACGTCCGCTCAACTCAAATGTGTTCCCAGGGTGGCTGAGTGTAGCTCAGAGGTAGGGTGCACGCCTGGTGTGCATGAGGCCCTGGGTCAACCCCAGCCCTGAAAAAAAATGTTTAATTAAAAAATATATATAAAGTATGTACACAGTTTATTAAAGGATGCAAAAACTCAACAGAAGAAGGGCAGGTCCGATGGAGCTAGGAAATGGAACAATTTGTTTTTGTTGCCCTCTGCAGTGATGAGGGGAACCCAGGACCTTGCATATGCCAGGCAAGTGCTCTGCCACTGAGCTATGTCCCCAGATGCAGGTCAGAGGTGCTTATGCCAGCATTTCGAGGTCCAAGAAGTGGGCTGGAAGTGCATGATGAGTTTGCTCCAGCTCTGTACCAGTGTGCGTGTCGATACGGCTGTGTGCACACGCATTCACACGTTTGTGGGCATCTACATGAATATACAGGTGAGCGTGTATGGTTTTTTCCAGCCAAAGCCACTGGAAAAAGCAGCAGTGAGACCTGTTGATTTTGTTTGCCGGGGATCTCTCTAACTTTGGGGACAACCCCTGAGTCACCCTACTCCTAAAACTAATTCCAAAGGTTGCTGGGGCGGAGGGCAAGGGTCACGCAAGGTTCTGCAAAGCAGACTTTGATTTCTGAGCTGGAACGGAAGCAGGAAAGAACACAAGGAAAAACACACAGCATCCCACCCCTACATTTTCCAACCGTAATTATTCACGCGGTAACATCTATAAACGCCAAAAGTGGGGGGGATATCACCGTTGTTCTGATTTCACACGCTGTGTTTACATGCTAACAGCGTTTCTCAGGGACAATTATCTTATTACTAGTGCACTAATCTTTCCAATCTTTTTAACACAGTTTACAGCTGCAGACTTCAAAAATTAAGGTTAATTAAGACCCTGCTTTCAGCAGGTAGGGCAAACTACTCACATTTCAATAGAGCAAAAGAAAATCCGTCTGGGGAGGGGGCTCAGAAGGGGCACAGTGTCAAAGGTAGAGAGGGGAAATTACATGGCTCCCATCAATTTGAAAGCTGCACGTGTCCCGGTGCCAGTAAAGTCATCCCTTGGTATCCACGGGGGATTTGTTCTGGAATCTTCTGCAGATACCAAAATCAAGTCCCTGTGTCAGATGGGTCGGTATTTGCATATAATGTATGCACTTTACCTAGTATACCTCAAATCATCTCTAGGTGACTTGACAGCTTTGTTTTTTAAGACAGAATCAATTTTATTTTGTTTCTCCAACACTTAGTTGCGTACATGGTGCTGAGGTTGGAACCTGGGTCCTCACGTATGCGGGGCAAGTGCTCCAACTGCTGAGCCATCGCTCCAGCCCCTCCAGGTCACTGTAACACCTAGTACGATATAAATGCTCCATAAACAGTTGCTATATTGTATTATTTTTTGAGAATGAAGAAGAAAGTCTTCACCTGTTTATTACGGACACATTTTTTTCCTGAATATATTTTTAATCCATAGTTGCTTGGATTTGCAGATGTGGAGCCCACATATACGGGGAGCTGACTGCATTCCAGAAAGCAGTAGCAACCAGTACTAATGGTGAGGCCTGGAGATTTCAGGACCAAGGACAGCTGGTGAGGTCCACCGTGGGGAAGTGGCCGCCCTGGGTTTAGCTATCTCTTCCCACTCATATTCTTCCCTGCACTTCAGGACAGAGCCCCTGTGTTCAAGCGCTGGCCCTGTCTGTTACTCTCTGCGTGGACTGGAGCAAGTTAGTTGGTGTCCTAGTGCCTCAGTTTCCTCCTATGGGAACCAGGAAGAAGAATAATAGTACCTACCTTCCAAGCCTATTCGCAGGATGGGTTAAATTAACGTTGACTAAGAGTGTGGAACGTCTGGTGAGTAATATGCAGCGGACGATACCATACCTGAGAAGCAGCTGCCCTCAACAGCTCTTTTTTTTTTTTTAGAGAGAGAGAGGAAGAGAGGAAGAAGGAATCAATTTTTATTCTTTTTTTCATCTGACGTCTGTTTCCCTGACCACTTAATTGTGTACGTGGTGCTGGGGTTTGAACCCAGGTCCTCGCACATGCCAGGCAAGTGCTCCAACCGCTGAGCCACTGCTCCAGCCCCCATCAATGCAACCTTGACCTCAAACCACCTACCGTATAAGAGCCACTATGAGTGACTGACACAGTCACTGTGTACGTTCTGTAACTGCTAGCAATACGTTCTCCGGTTCCTTGTCCTGCTCCTCATAGCTCACATACAAAGCCAGCACCTTGGATATCCATCATGATTCCAGGTTTGGTTTTGTTTCAAATCACAGAGAAGCTGTCTGCTTTGGCTGGGCTGTTATGGGGACTTGGATCTCCACAAAACTCCGATGACCCAAGCTACAACATCCGAGGACACACTGATCGGTTTCCCACAGTCCCTGGGCCACTGACTGTCACTGGGCACCTGCTGTGTTCCACAACCTGTGCTTGGCAGGCTGCAGCTCGTCCCTCACCCTCACATTGGCAAGGCGATGCTGACCCCATTTACAGATGAGGATTCAACAATTCCACCATGGTCACAGAGATTGCTCATCAAGGTTACAATGTGGCACAACGGTGAGCATTCTCTTCTCCAGTGTTTTCCCCGAGCTGGCCAGTTCATTTCTCAATTGGTCACCACTAGCAGTATTGCCATTACTAGAACTCATGGTAACAGTCCCCACCAGCACCAGTGTACGCTGTGCCACCCACTGCTCTAAGCCAATGGCATTACTAGCCCATTCAGTCCCCACCTATACAGGATGGGCTATTAGCAGCCTTCATTTTATGAATGAGGTCAATGAGCTCAGCAAGCTCGTGCACCACATCCAAGGTCACAAGGAATGTCGGAGCCAGAATTTACCCAAATCCAGGAGGACTGGCTCCAGACCCACAGCTCCTAACCTCTCTTCTCTACAGCCTCTCATGCCTGTCACATTTAACAACCGGCTCCTTTTCAAAAGCGTGTAACAGTGGCACGATACGATTTATACCATATAATAAATCAAAAGAGACATCGATCCCATCCCCATTTATTTTTATTATTTATTTATTTATTTATTGGTACTAGGGACTGAACCCAATGGCACTTAACCACTGAGTCACATCCCCAGACCTTTTTTTTATTTTAAGAAAGGGTCTCACTAAGTTACTCTGGACCTAGCTAAGTTGCTGAGGCTGGCTTTGAACTTGCGATCCTCCTGCCTCAGCCTCCGGAGTCACTGAGATTACAGGCGTGCACCTGTGCCCAGCCCAATCCTCATATATTAACCGACTACAATATCTGTGATTTTGTTACATTGGTGATGAATTCTACCCAAAGTGGGGGTGTAGGGAGGACAGGAAACTCAAGAATTTCAACTGGTGTGGAAGACAGCAAGTTTCTTCCATGAAGTCAGATTAAGCCAGGCTTCCAAGAAAACGCAAGGATCCTCTCATTCAAGGTGCAGGAGGACAAGCACGTTAGCAGAA
>PVKS010033934.1:0-21317 GCA_004027875.1 Aplodontia rufa | reverse complement strand
CTGTGAAAATGACATGCAGGACCTGCAGCTGTCCCTCAGGACACAGCACAGGCTGAGTGTGGATTCCCTCTCAGTCGCCTGCCCTCCTGCAAGCAGGAGTCTAGAAGTGCTGGCCTGGGAAGCTGCTCCCCTCACAGATGGGGAGATCCACAGCTCTCTTCCTTGTACCCGAGTCCCTGGTGAGGAACAGGCCTTCAAGACTCTTGCATCCTCCTCAGGCAACAGACCGCCCAATGTGGGCCATGACCCTCCTGGGGCTGTGGATGCCACATCTTCACAAGTAGAGATTCAGGTCTCCAAAGCACAGCTGTGCAAGAAGCTGGCCAGCGTGAGTGTGGAGCCTCCTCACGACCCCTGGAACCTTCTCTGTCCCGGAATCTGCAGGATGTCCAGAGTGAGGCCCTTGCCTCTGCCAACTCTGCTTCAGGAAATCTGCCACTGAGCATCAGTCCTTGGAGTGGGGTGACTCAGGGCCTCCAGGCTCCCCTTCCTGTGCAGAGCTTGCCGTGCTGTCCTGGGGGCTCATTTAGCAGGGGCTCTGAGTCATACTAGGACCTCCTCCTGGGCTGTTTGTGGGTGTGGACAGGTGGAGGAGCCCTGGGGCCTCATCAGGCTTTCTCCAGTCCCCCAATGCCTTGCCTCAAGGTGGGCAGGTGCTGTGGACACTCCTTCTGGGCATTTGCGTTCTCTGTACTGCCATCCCGCCATCTCTCCTGTGGCTGCCACCACTGGCCTCCAACCAGGGCTGTGTCCTGTGCCAGGTTCTCTGTCCTCCAACTCCTGCTGAGCCCAGCTGGGGAATGGTGCAGCTCTGCAGCCTTTCACGTGCGCTGGCACTTATATCTGAGATGTCCCCAACTCTGTCGTACCCTCCACGGCACAACCGCCCACCTCCCTCCTACTTGCACAGAGGACAAAGCCTCAGGCTGGAAGCCCACCCTCCTCTAAAGCCCAAGTGACCCTCAGGGTCTAAGGGTTGATACCCTTAGGATGTCCAGAGTGAGACCCTTGCCTCTGCCAACTTTACTTCAGGAAATCTCCCAGTGAGTGACCGTGGTCTCCAAATTAAAGTTCTGCAAGAAGCTGGCCAGAGTGAGTGTGGATCACCCTATGACCCCTGGAACCTTTGGCTCTGCTAACTTTGTTTAAGGAAACCTCCCACTGAGCATCAGTCCTCGCAGTGGAGCAACTCAGGGCCTCCCAGGCTCACCCTCTTGTGTGGAGCACGCTGGGCTGTCTTGTGGGCTTGTTCAGCATGGCCCTGAGTCATCCATGGGGCGGCTCCTGGGCTGTTTCTGGGTGTGCAGGCCATGGTGGAGGAGCCCTGGGGCCTCCTCAGGCTTTGCTCCACTCTCGTGGTGCCTTGAGTCATGGTGGACAGGCGCTGCAACCACTCTTCTTGGATATGTGTGTTCTCTGGCCTGCTGTCCTACAACTTACTCTCCTGCCCCTGCCAGTGCTGGCCTCCAGGCATGGCTGGGTCCTGTGCACGATGCCCTCCAAGCCCTGCTGATCCCTGCTGGGGGATGGAGCAGCTCTGCAGGTTTCACATGTGCTGGCACGTATATCTGAGATGTCCCTAAGTCCGTCGTACCCTCCATGGCACAACCGCCCACCTCCCTCTACTTGCACAGAGGACAAAGCCTCAGGCTGGAAGCCCACCCTCCTCTAATCCCCAAGGTAGCCCTCGGGGTCCAAGGGCACCACATCCGCAGGCTCAGTGGCAGACTGAAAGCTTGGGGCAAGTTGCGTGCACTGAAGGTGAGCACTCCTTTTCATGTCCCTCCTGGGAAATAGCAATCACCTAGAGATAACCCAGGATGCAGTGTGGGTTGTCAAGAATACCAAGCCATTGTGTACCAGGGACCCGGGCACCCCTGGACTTCAGCATCCTCAATAGCATGCAGGCCCTGTCCTCCCTGTGATAATGACATGCAGGACCTGCCATCTGTCCGTCAGGACACACACAGGCTGCGTGGACCCCCTTTCAGTCACCTGCCCTCCGGCAAGCAGGAGTCTGAGAAGTGCTCACCTCACAGATGTGGAGATCTGCAGCTCTCTTCCTTTGTTCCCTGAGTCCCTGTTGAGAAACAGGCCTTCAAGGACTCTTGCACCCTTCTCAGGCAACAGACAGCCCAATGTGGGCCCTGACCCTCCTGGGGCTGTGGGTGCCACATCTTCATAAGTAGTGATCCAGGTCCCCAAATCACAATTCTGCAAGAAGCTGGCCAGCGTGAGAGCACAGCCTCCTCATGACACATAAAGCCATGTCTCCTGCGGTCCCTGGGATGCCATAGTGAAGGCTTCACCCTGCTCAGTGTGAGCATCAAACTGAAATCTCCCACTGAGCATCAGTGCACACAGTGGGGCAACATGGGCCTCCCATGGTCACTGTCCTGTGCGGAGCCTGTTGTGCTCTCCAAAGTCCTTCGTGAACCTTCAGCGGGAGCAGAACCTAGCAAGCCGAGGTCAAGCAGCCAGTGTGCAGGGGCCCAGCATCACCTCTGCATGGCTTCAACCTACCACAGGCTGACAGCTGAAATGATCAGATAGGAGCAAAGTCAGCTCCAGACGCCTGCACCCGGAGCTGTCCAGGGAGCTGGCACAACTCTAGAAGGCTTTGCCTGCACAGAGGTGAGTGGCAGTCACTGGTGGTGTGTTGGTGACTGAACATCATCTTCCTGTAGAAATGCATGGCAGGACAGATGGGGACACAGGTGGGGCAGGGGAGTTGGTGGAGAGGGCCTTTTGGTTGTTGGAAATCCCTGTTCAAATACATGTAAAGCACTCAGGGGAATACTCGGCCTCTGCTTAGTGGCTTTAGGAAGGCACAAGTAGACGCAGGGTGGAAAGTGCGGGGGCCCACAGGTTGATAAAGCAGCCGCTGTCCCTGCTGAACATGCAATGCGGATTGGGCAGGGGAAGCTGGATGGGAGGGGCCAGCGGGAGGGGAGGGTGGCCTAGAGGCCCAGCAGTGCAGTGGGGAGGAAGCACCTTGCGCAGCAGCTGCACACATGCACAGAGCAGGCTGTGCCGCCTGGAGCCGCCCACAGGTTTCCTTGCCCACCACTGCAGAGCCCACCTCCTGGCCGTGACTGCGCTGCAGGACAACACACCTGACTGTAACTGATTGGCCACCACCTCCCAGCACGGGCCATGGGGAGCAAGGTGACAGGCATGGAGGTGAGGGTCCCTAGCTCCAGTGCCAGGGCAATTGTGCTGGGCCTGTGGGAAGCAGTGAGGCATCAGCACTCAGACACACAGCATCTGGGAAAGGGTGATATTTCTGAGGGCCCATTTCCTCCTCTGCTGGTGGTTGGTCCTGTCACGCATCCTGACATGGCCATGATTCAGCATTCACGGTTGTGCAGAAAAGAGCTGGTGCCACGGCTTAGGTCATCCCAGCCCCGCACATTTCCAAAACTCTGATCCTGATGTGTCAGCTCTAAGGCCTTGCGACAGCCTGGCTGATGGCAGTGTCGTTGTGTTCCTGGGGCTCAGGGCCATGGCATCCCCTGTGACCTCTGAGGGAGCAGCCTGGTGGCTGAGGGCAGGTACACGGGCACTCTGTGCCATCCTGAGTGATCACCCAGGGCAAGCTCCAGACAAGTCATTCCACACCGCGGCTGGCAGAGGTAAGCACTGCCCCGTCCTGCTGGGAGCAGCCCTGGACGCTGGCCTCCCCTGGCCTCCACTCCTGCTTGCGTTCCCAGGCTGATTTCAACCTGCACCCGCTCATGCAGTAAGCCATGAGGGTAGCAATGGTGGCTGCGTGACCTGCTCAGCAGCACATCTGAATTCTGGGAGTCCTTTCTGTGACAGGCACAGCATTTCCGCTGAGTGCTCTACCTAACCTGAGAGTGGTCCTGGGACCCAGACCACAAAGCTACTCTAGCTCCCACTCAGCCCATCCTGCTCCAAGCAGCCCTGGCTGTGCCACATGCCCCCAACCCTCCTTTCACCAAGCTCATTCCTGTCGTGATTTCTGGAAACTCAGCCGTGCATCCCCTCCTGGCCAGGGGAGACCTGAGTGGCCTGGTCACAGACAGCCCCTTGGTGGGAGGTGCAGGGCACAATTCCTCCCAAGCCTCCCAGCCCTGAGTGGAGTGGCCTGCTCTTGTCTACTGTGTGAGAGGGAGGCTTCCTTTCTGCCTCTCCTTAAACAGAAGTTCCACCCCTGCCTGGGAAATGAAGTCCGTCCCAACCACCAACCAGCAGCTGAAGCCCACTCCGCATTCCCCCTTCCTAGCTCCATTTTCTGCTGTAACTGGACCCTCTTCTCCATGTTGCCAGGTGCACCATGGCCAGCCACATGCATCCTGGACTGGCCCCAGAAGCAGCCCTCCTCTGACACACACTGTTCCAGGTGAGGGACAGACCTAGCACCAAAAGGTATTTCCAGCAAGTGCTATCCCCACCTTGGCCTCTTCCCGCGCAAGTGAAGGCAAATCTGTCCTATGTTCCCTGAGGACTCAGAGAGGCCAGACCTCCAGGCCCTGGACACATGTTGGGTCCCGTCTCCCATGGCCCTGGCACAGCTGCACTCTGCTGTCCCTCCCCTTTCCATGCTGCCCACTCACACCCCACTCACCTCTCAGGCCTCTGTGTACGCGCTGTGACTCTTGGGGTGCCTTTCCCATGGGCAGTCCTGGCAGGCTCCTCGCTCTGCCCTCTTAGAGAGTACTGTCTGCTCCTTGCCCCCAGGTTAGTGGATGACGAGCACAGTGACATCCCTCCGGCCACTGGCTGAGCAGCTGTGTACTGTGCCTGCGGTCACTCACCATTAATCGTGGTTGTGTGGGCGTCACACTCCTGCAGGCCTCTTCCTGATGACTCAGGGATGGAGGGCTGGCCGGACAGGGCAGAGAAGTCCACAGCAGAGAACCAGCTGCTTTATAGAAGGACAAGCGCTGTGGCTCCCCGTGTAGAGGTCCCTGGGCTGGTCACGGTGGGTGCCAGGGACAGGAGGGGCTGGACCACTGTTGGGATCTGAATCAGCACTGTGAAGGTCTGTACGATGGTGGGAACTCAAGGTTACCGTCAGCCAGGTCACCACAGAACAGAATGGAACACCAGTGGCTCGGTCGTCCCAGTGAATCAGGCGTTGGAGGAGGCGAGCGTTGGCTTCTGTTTCCGCACAGCACTGGAGGAAGTAAGAACTCCAAGACCCCAGGTAGGACAGAAAGCACAAGCCCTGGGCCGGGCGTCTCCCTGCAGCAGGAGGGAGGCTCCGCGGTCTCGGCAGCGGCTGAAGACTGAACACGTGAGCTTGCCTTAAATGCTGTCCCATGAGAGGGTGAGGGACTTTCCCTTCTTGTTTGGCACTTGTGTCAGTGCTGCGTATGTCTGCAGGTCCCATCTCAGGGACACACATCCCTCAATGTGAAAGCGCCTTTCCAGACTCAGTGGCTGCCAGGGCTGGGGTGTGGATGGACCACGAGCTGTCTCAGGGTGTGAAGCAGGTGGAGCCCGCACATGGAGGACTGCTGGGGCCACCAAGTCTTCTCAGAGTTCGGGATGCACCTTGTGTCCATGGGAGATGTGCAGGGTGCCTCTGCCAGGGTGGAGGCAGGAGTCTGGTGTTATAGCTGCTGGGGACCTAAGTGGGCGCCACCCTTGGGACTGCAGCTCCCACTGTGGACCTGATGGCATGGGAGTGCTATGCAGGAGGCCACCCTGCCCCTGCTTGCAGTGTGGGGGGGGTCTGGCTAAGTGGAGGTTTGTGATGAGTTAAACTCAAACATCCAGCTGAGCATCCTCAGAAAGCCAGGGCTGGCTGGCGGAGTGAGGACCCTTCCCAAACAGCATGTTCACATGGGAGGAAGGAGCTGGTCCCCCCCATCACCTCTCTGTGCTCTGCCAGGCCATGCAGGTCCTTGCAGAGATCAGTATGCTGGTACTGGAGGAAAACAGGGTGTGTCCCCCAAGGGCGGAGGGCTCCTTCCTCAGAGCCTCGGGCTGCGCCAACCCAGGGATGCTCACTCTGGTAAGCAACTCCTCATCTCACAAACCCTGCTGGTTCATCTCATAGAAGTTGTTCCAGGATTCTGAGATGCTATTTCTCACTGGATAGGGTGGGGTCCAAATTCTGAGCCTGTGGGTTTCCCATGGTTGCTCTGCAGAAACATGCAAGCTGGCAATGTTTTCTCCTGAGAAAAGAAAGGACTGTCGCAGCTGGTCAGACCCAAGGAGAGGGTTGTCCAACCAGGGTGGGCACCACCAGGAGTCAGAGGCAGAGGCAGAGGGAAGATAGGTGGTCCAGCTGCGGCAGCTCCTGTGGTCTGTGGTGTGAGGAGGCTGAGTGACAGCTGGGGAAAGGGCCAGGCTGGTGGGGCCCCAGTGACCTGTGTCCCCAGAGCAGGGCTGAGCTAATGCATGCCTATGAGTTCATCTGGGTCCCCAGCATCTGAGGGGAGGGGGAGGGGTCTGCAGAACCTGGCTTGGAGGTCACTGAGAGGTGGGGAAGTCCCTTCATGGAAGTAGGAAAATCACAAAAGAAAGTGACACTGGATGCCCAAACTGCAGACCCACAGCAGGGTGGCACACAGGCTGCTGCCTTCCCTCCAGGCCAGCTCTCCGGGTGCACCCCAGCCTCAGGCCCTCCCCATGCTCTCATATTCTGTGTGCCTCTCCTTACCTTGAGACACTCTCTCTCTCTCTCTCTCTCTCTCTCTCTCTCTCTC
Organism: Aplodontia rufa; assembly: GCA_004027875.1. Lineage (NCBI taxonomy): Eukaryota > Metazoa > Chordata > Mammalia > Rodentia > Aplodontiidae > Aplodontia > Aplodontia rufa. The sequence continues at coordinate 14,634 of PVKS010033934.1, read as the reverse complement.
TTTTAACCGTAGAGTGACTGTTTCAGGGACTTCTGCTTTTAGGAGAGGCAGGAAGTGCCACCGACTTTAGCAGCATCTGTTTTCCATCCTGCAACAATCACTAAACCAAGAAATTACAAAGGACCCAAGTTCCAAGGTACAAAATGGACCAGACAATGCAAGGCACATAGAGCAACAGGAGTGCCTCAGCTGGTCCCACTGTGCGCCACATCCTCCAGCCCCCTACTGAAGAATGCATAGGATGCACTTACCAGCGGGGTCAGCAGACACTGGTCCTAAGTCAGAGGTTAGTACCATACGGTACTTGACTATTTCTCTCATCATGGAGATGCTGATGGCTTCCATTTAAGGGGAAGGCTGGCACTGCCCTCGTGCCCGTCTCTGTGTCTGCATAGAGCAGAAGCTGGGAGGTAGAGGAGGCGGACTAGCTGCATGACTGGGTTGATGGCCCTGGTGCCTGTCTTTGTGTTTGCATAGTGCAGAAGCTGGGAGGTGCAGGGAGATGGACTGGCTCCACCTTGGGGTTGGTGGCTACGTGCTTTTCCTGTTTCGGTAACTGCCACCTCCCCGGTGCCCGGCCAAGAGAGACAACGTACTGCTTCTGTAGCACCCGGGAGCACCAAGTGTCCCTCACCCCCAGTCCTGGTCTTCATTATCCATTTCCTGTTCTCTCTCACCTCAACTTGGGGGTGAAAGATGGCGATTCAGTACTGTCTTCTTTTGCGTTTTCCCTAATCGGTACAGACCATGAGCATCTTCTGGAGCTCATTGATCTTCTCTCTTCCTCTTCAGGGATTATCTACTCTTGGTTTTTCCATTGGTAAAGAAAATCTTTCCTCATTGATTCCAAAGAGCACATGTTAATATTCCACGGGGAGTCAGTCTGTACCTCAGCAGGTCGCCACGTTTGTCTCAGTCTGTGGCTTGTGTGTCAACTGTGCTGATGGCTGTGATCCTGATTTAATGGGTGTAGCTGAGGTGTCAGCCCATTTCCATGGCACCCCGATCAATGCTGACCAGCAGGTGCTGAGAATCAGTGCAAAGAGACCAAGAACCAGAGAAAGCCTTGAGACTCAGACCACACAGGAGCAGACTCGGTGCTGAGAGCCGAGCACGAGGATTCTGCCAGGGCTGGGACCTGGTGTCTCCTCAGGGCTTCAGGTATTGGCATTTCATCTCCACTGTGGGGCGCTAAGAGGTGGCCAGCTTGTCCACTGCGGTGTTTAGAGATGGGAACCTCTGGAGGTGACTAGGATGAGGGAATGTCACCTGGGTGGGGCTCCGGGTTGAATCCTGGTGGCTCTGTGTGATGGTGGCCCCATCACATGTTTGAACAGGGCTGCTGCTGCTTCTTGGCCACAGGGAGCAGGAATTTATCCTTCAGTCTGTTCAGCCCATTTGTGGAATGGACCGTTTGATGGAAGGTTGGCTGTGGGCATCCATGGGCATCTGCGGGGCCTTGGACAAGGTATTGACCATGGAACTTTAGAGCATATTGACCTTCAGAGCACCTAGACCATCAGAGTGTATGGGCATCTGAGCCAGAGTCAGGGGAGCCAGGGCTCAGTAACATGCTGTATTGTGGCAGCCCAGCCCAGGCCCAGTGCAGACTGTTGCTCTGTGCAGTGCTGCATCCCAGCCCAACCCAAGCCTGGGGTGGCCCTTGCTCTGTGTAGCACTTGGTCCGCAGCCCAGCCCAAGCCCGGTGCAGATCCCTGCTACATGCAGTGCTGCAGCTCCCATTCCTGAGCATCCATGAGCCGCCAGCCTCAACCTCTTGCTTCCTCCTGGCTCTTTCACACCTGCCTCTTTGTTAGGGGCTCCTGACTCAGGCACTTGCTGCTTCTTTAGAGCTTCCTGACTCCCACACTCATACCTCTCAGTTCCTGAGTCCCCCACCTGCCACCTGGTTAGTCTTAACTTTCTCTGTGTGCGGGGGCCCAGGCTGTCTTAGCCCCTGCCTCTCTGTTCACGCATGTGGACCCCAGGGTTTTGCATGAACTGCCCCAGCCGTGCCATATTAAGGAGCCCTGAGGGGTAGATTCCATTACTGTGCCTGGTTCACAGATGGGAACTCGGTCATGGCACACCCTCACTGGTGCTGATCACAGCCCCAGCCACGTGGGTGCCAGGTCTGGCTCTTGACTGCCATGCTCCGTGACCTCCAGAAGGAGCACACAGCTGACCAAAGCAATGGCTTGTAACCCGGAGATTTTTTTTTTTAAAGACAAGCACACATCAGTATCCTCAAAGGAGGATGCAGGCAGGAGTGTGGTGGGCACACATGTGCACGAGCAGAGGTGGGTCCAGATGCCCCAGCCGTCTCTCTCTGCTGCTGAATGAGGAGATCAAAATCATTCCGAATCTGAGGTGCCCAACTCTTATGGCCACATTAAATCTGTCCATTGCTGTCTGCAGGGCAGCTACAGCTGGATGCTGGGTGTTGGGTTCCTTTCATTTCAGCAGGGGCAAGGGAGGGCATGAGGTTGTGCAGCCTGGCAGCACAGGGGCTCCTGTTTGGGACGTGCGCCTTTTGAAGGGGAGGTTGCCCTGTGTCTTTGCAGGAGCCGACTCTTACTCGTGGGATCCAGAGAGTGCTCAGCATGGCCACCTTGGTCAGGGTGTATGAGGCCACTGACCTGCAGCCTGATCTGCAGCAGGAGTCCCTCAACACGGGGCCCATGGAAAGTTCCTCTCCACTGTCCCACTAATCAGATGCTGCAGAAGCCTTATGCAGGGGACCCGGGCAGGGGTACTCGCCCCGCAGAGAGCAGCAGGTGGGTGACAGACACCTCACCGGTCTTCCGGCACAAGCAAGGTGACAGGTGGCTGCCCAGTGCTGAGGTGCTGGGTATCAGGGTGGGGAGTGGCCCTCTTTGGGGTAACAATGTGTCCTATGTTCTCCTCTATGACTAGAAACCTGCCAGCTCGTCTGTGTATTTTCCGTGACTCATGTGCCCTTGCGCAGACTCCACATTCGGGTAGCTAGAAAATAGGCTTGTGGGGTTGCCTTCTTTTTCAGTAGATAGAATATTTGACAGTGACTATATTTGTATTTGTTTCAGTTTTGTGTTGCTATAATAAAAAACTTGAGAGTGGAAAATTCAGGGAGGTTAATTTGGCTTGTGGTTCTGGAGTCTGGAAAGCCTAAGGTGTGGTGCAGGTGCCTGCTGGGCCCGTGGGGCTGTACCACACAGCACAGCAGAAAGACCAGATGAAAACACAGATGCATGTGACCTGGGAACACAAGGGCAGCCCTGTGGGAACCCACGCATGGCCACTAGTGCAGACCCTGAGAGCAAGAGACTGCTCACAGCCTCAGAAGACACCTGCCCATTCTCCAGGGCTCTGAGGGACCCCAAGCCTTCCCCAACTCCACCTCCAGGCAGACTAAGGAGCAGAGCACCATGTGGGTTTTGCTGGAGACCGAGCACACTCAGACCATGGCATCTGCTTCCCCTTTGTAACCCGGAAAACTACAGTGAAAGAAGGGGAGACCGGGGTGTGGAAGTCTGGTGCTGATGTTCTGTTTTCAGGTTTTCGAGGACTCATCATGTGCCCAGGGATGGAGGAAGACAGTGGCACACATTGTCCAGGATCAGTGGGTCTGCCCCTCCTTCCTTTTGACGAGGTACCACACCCCTGTGCCAGCAGCAGAAGGTGACATATGGGGCCAGTGAGGACGCTCCATGCCCTCAATGCTGCACTCTGATCAGGTCTTGCCCTGCGTTCTGCAGCATGAAGGCTCTGGTCCCGAAGGTGAGAGGGGTGAGGTGTGGCCTGGGGAGTGACAGGCAGTACAGAGTCCCTAGGTGAAATGCCAAGTTGCCTCCCTCCCTTTGCTCAGCCCCTGACCTCCTTGGAGTAACTCTGCCTGGAGTCTTTTGAAGTGAACTGAAAAATCATTTCTGCCTGGAGCAACACTCAGCTGACACTCTGGCCTAACTTGAGAGCTTCTGATCAGCTTGTTTTCCATGACATTGTCACCACTGCTGCTGGAACCAGGACCAGACATTTCTCAGAATCAGAGAGGTAAGTTTCTCTTTCGATGTGTGCGACCTGCAGCACACAAACAGGAGGAAGGAGAGTCCTGTTTGTATCTGGGTATTGGACTTTTGGTTATTGGGTCAGTCAGCAACGTTCTTGAACTCTAAATGTCATAGGGTGAGAAAAGCTGACAGATGGGAAGGAGTGGGGCGGGCGCCCTGACCCTCAGTTGTAGTGTGATTTATTTACAGTGTATGGAATCCTGAACTAGCTGGCTCTAAAGGGTTGGGGTATGTGCATGAAAACCTGGGTGTCCCTTCTTAATAGACACTGCATGACTTGGGCACTCATGCCTGCAGGACACCTGGCTGCTGTGTACATTCACATCTTCCCTTCCTCTGCAGTCCTCAGAGACAGAAGGCAAATGTCAGTCCTCTGAATCTAATTTATCAGAAGATCTTTCTGGGCCCAGGATGTGGCTCAGTGTAGAGCGCTTGTCTAGCATGAGTGAGGGCCTGGGTTCCATTGCCAGTACCAGGAGGGAAAAAAAGACTCTGGCTTGGGAGGTCTGGGTAGCCCTCTGCACCCACAGACTCAGCCGACTGTAGCTTCAAAATATTTGAGAAAAATGGCCTGCGCTCTGAGCACACAGAGTTTTCTTCTCATCATCACCTGAGCAGTAGACTGTACCAACTATGTGCAGCCTCTACCCTGCATTGGGCTGCTTCACAAGCACGGGAGGATGTGCTCAGGTAACGGGCAAATACTGCGCCAGCCACTGCAGGAGCAGGGCCCCGTGGCGGTGGAATTACATCCTGCTGTGTGTCCAGGGTTGCCTCCTGGTCCAAGGCGGAAATGGAAGGTCACGTCCCCTGTGTCCTCTGCCTCTCTCAGTCCTTTTCTGCCCCCTCCTACGTGCATGGTCTTGACAGTGACAGGCCAGTGACAGGAAGGAGGCCAATGGAGAAATGCAAGGGGAATCCAAAAGACACAGCATGGAATGTCTCCTCCCCCCGCCACATGGCACACTTGTTTCTCTGAGTTCCGAATGAGTGTTACAATTGGTAAATTTTACTTGTTACTGAGAGATGAAAAATTAGCATTCTGGCATTATTAACCATTTTCAAAGTTATTCTAAAAGTAACGAATTTTAAATTTTTTATACTATTCATGATTCTGTAGTCGCTGCCATTTGAAGTCATTCAAGTAGCAGAGTTTTGCAATATTTACTGGTTTTAAGCTAAACTGATCAATTTTAAGCTAAACTGATCAAAGGATAAAGTGACCATTGCATTTCATTTCAGATTATGTACAAGATCATCGAAATGTCTGCAGTGAAAACCGGGGTCTTCAACATCCTGATCAGTTGCTGCTGCAGGTCCTGGCTGGTGTTGGCTTCCGCTGGGCCCCAGAGCTCTGTCGAGTGCCACGCGCTACAGCGAGCTCCTCCTGGAGGCCCGTGTATTTGGAACAGTGTTCAGATGTGACCACTTGTCAGAACTTCACATCATCTATGTGGGCAGAACTAGGTCTCTGCTGCACTTTCATTTAGAAGAGTGAGAGTACTGGGTACTTAAACTTTGGGACTTTAGTTGTTTTTTTTTCCAAATTTTTTTTTATTGAGAAATTTATTTGTTGAACAATCATACAAGTTTTAACAAAATAATATATAATGTATATAGATTCTGAAAATTAGATTTACCCCTAAGAGTGCCCCCCCAATTACCCACCCTTATCCCTCCCTTCCCCTTCCCACTACATCTCTAAAAAAAGTATTAGGTTGTGTAACATCACATGATATCTGGATTTAACACCTGATATTAGACCACTTCTCTCAATGGCCAGGGTCTAGTTCCAGCCTCCACAGATGAGTGAAGACATTTGACCCTTGGTTCTCTGGGTTATGCTGATTTTACTCAGCATGATTTCTTCCATAGCCATCCATTTACCTTCAAAGGCTGCAATATCATTGTTTCTAATTGCTGTGTAAAATTCCATGGTACCTCTTTAGTTTGTTTTTTAATCTAAATTGTTCTTCCTCAATTTCCTTATGGCAAGACTTATTCGGGATGTACAGACCTTCCTGGAGAACCTTGTCATGGAGAAGTAAGTGTTGTGGATTTCCCATGTGTTCATGTGGGTGGGCGACTCCACATTTAACACAAATGGCAGATATGCTGATATTCGTTAAATTTAGGAAATTATTACTAGCGAGACCTAATCTATTACAAGGTATCAAGCATGCCATCAAAAGCATACTAGCAATTGTATCAGTGGTACAGCACTTGTCTGGCATGAGAGAGGTACTGGTTCCATGCCCAGCACCACAAAGGAGAAAGAGAGAGAAATTACTTTTTTGCTAATATGTTTTCTTCACAGCTTTTACTATTAACTCAAATTTAGTAAGTTTAAAAATAGAGCACAAAGACTAGTGTAAGTGAGCAAGTGGCTTGGGATCATATAAAGCCCCTGTCCCCTCCTCTCTGGGGGGAGTGGATAGTCAAAAGAATAAATCCTCTATTCCTTAAGTCTTTTTTTTTTGTAAAATTTATCATTCAATTCAAATTCACCATTTTGTTAGTTCAATGTTATATGCAAAAATATAATTACTCTCAGAACAGTCCAGGCACTCAAAACAACCTATTTGTTGAAGAGTGGTTGTCTTTAGATCATGAGTTCAGATACAACAGGGGGCACCTTACTCAGGCTGCAAGATTGTGATTCTGGATAAGACAGTTCTGGCCAAAAGTTTTCACTAACTTTTTTGGAGCTTGTAAAATGCTCTTTTATTTTTTCACACAGGCTTCAAAAGTCTGGGTGTTTATAAAGAAGGTAAGAAGACTGTCCCTTTCATTCTGATTTAAGAGTTTGGGATAACGTCATATGATTATCGTGTGTAGTTCCCACACAGCATTCATTGTTCTGAGCTGGTCATACTATAAATCCTCTGCCACTCTTCATGAAGCCTCTGGTTATTTTCACTGTTGCTCAGTGCAGTGATAAAGAGAAACTTCTAGTGGGGTCTCCAAGTCCATTGATTTCTATTGAACAAGTGCTTCAATTTTAAATTAAAATGACATTTACTCACTTTGTAACAGTTAAACGTGGAAATACTGCTAACAACTCACCTAATTCAGCTTTCCTCATTTGGGTGTTGAACATGGTGGGACATGTGTAGCACATGTCTGCCCATGGTGACGAGGGACACTGAGCGTTGCTCTAGAAAGCAGAGCTTCCTGGGTGCTTGGCAGGAGGTTCCCCCATGAATCTGCTCTGTTTGCAGAGTGGATGCAATTGGCTGGGCCTGGGTCCTGGCTTCTCTGGGATCTGGACGAGTTGGAGCTTGTTCACCCTTGGTGTGCACACGCTCCTGATGTGCGTTTCTGTTCCTTCTGCTGTGTCCTGAGTTAGAAAGTGTTGTCCTCATGTGTGCCCCACTTAATCCAAGACAACTTGGGGGGATCAATATGTACCATGGTATTTTGAAACTAATGGTTGGGAGGTAAATTTCTGTTTTCAAAATGTATTAACATTGTTTATCATTTTATATTTTGTAGTACTAAAGGGAAGACTATTATATGAGAATTTGTGCTATCAAATTCTTGTGTTTGTTAGATGGCTCAAACATGTCCCACTAGGCGTTTATGGAAGATCTTGCAATCGAGCTATTGGATAAAATAAGTATGCTTTATTTCACTTCAAATTACCTTTGTTTTTAACAAGTGGAAAATCTAGCATTGCTCTTCTGCTGCAGAAATCTGTATTTGAAATTTTTTTTGGAGGGGAGAAAGCATGAAGTTGAGATCTGTTTTTAGTTGGATGTTGGCTGGTAACTGTCCCACTGGAGGTTGGTGTTTTGAGCCCTTTAATGGTCTCCATGGGTTTTCCGTGCCACTCAGAGCCAACTGTGCGTACAGTGCTCTGGCCACAGCATGTTCCATGCAGGATATGTGGACTAAAGAGATAAGCATTTGAGAGGTGGTGTGGTTGCAGAGCTGATGGCTGCAATTTGAGTCCACAAGAGCTCACTCAAGACATGCTTCTAGTGGGGATGCTGCCACATCTAAGTTGGGGTGGTGATGTTTGTCTTAAGATTGATGGACAATTTTCATTCAGCTGAAAAAATCCATCAGGGTGTCTGGAGCCTGCTACAGTACTTATACATGATCACTGTGTCTTAAAAAAGGTTTAGTGCATGTAGGGAGAAGATGGTGGGGTTAGACCAAATGGGAGGTTCCTTCCCCTTCCTGTTTAGCTTGTGGAGTCACAGGCTGAAAGTTTGGGTCTGCTTCCACATTAATGTACATTGCTTCCTGTGGCTGTCAGTGTCTACTCAGCCATGTGACTTAGAACTCAGGTGTCTCTGCACTAGTTTCCCAGGCTGTGAGGTCAGAGTTCACAGGAAGGAGCACAGGGCAGTTGCAATCATTTCACTCTTCTCCTCATCTCTTAATTTCACTGACACCCCATGCTGTGGCCCAGGTCACCATTAGGGAAGACACAGGTGAGAAGGAGGGTGGCACTGTGTGGGGTGTTGCTCAGGGGTACCTTCGAAGTCACTGATGTAGGCTCCTGTAGGGTGCTGCTGACATTTTCAGCCCAGGTTACTGGAGCTGGGGCTGCATTTCGAGGGCACCGTGGCTGTCGGGTTGGCATGAAGTGCTGGGCCTGTGTCCACCTAGGTGCTGGGGTGGGGGATGTGCTGCAGGAGGAAAGAAATGAGGAGCACATAGCCTGATTTCCTGGAGGAAGCTGAGGTGCCAAAAAGCCAACCTGCTCAGGAGGAGGAGTGCACAGCCCAGCGGACACAGCTCGTTATCTGTCCCACTCAGTAACATTCACAGCACCCCAGGAAAACTGTGGATCATGGGAACACTCACGTCCCTTCTGCATTTTCTTCCCCCAGCAATGAAAGGGAAGGAATTCCTGCCAACCTGCTCAGGCAGCTGGACGTCTGTGTGGAGATTCCGCAGCAGAGCATCATCCGCTCGCTCACTCTGCATGGGAGCTGTGTCCTGCTCATCTGGAAGGACACCGGATAGCAGCTGCTGAGACGTGCGAATGCCCTGTCATGAAGTGTGTGTCTTACCTCAGGAGGTCACGGTGGTGTGGACCAATTAAATATTTTCTAAAATTTACTGGACTGATTTTTATTTCCTTTTGTTCTTGCAATTTAATCCCAAAACTTTCTATGTGCCTTAAACATATCATTATATATTTTCTCCTTTAATAAACATATCTGCATGTCTCCTTTAATACATAGTATTTCTTATTGATAAAATATTTTACATGATTCTGAAAATAAAACAATGTATTTTTATAAAAGTCCCTCCTGGAAGTTTATATGCTCAGGATCATGGACTGTGCTGACGGTAAGGCAGAATTAAACACCCATTACTATGGGCCCTGTACCCTGAAGACATAGGGAAGCAGGAGAGGTGGAGGTGCTGAGTGAAGGCATCTAGCTCCCGCTGCATTCTGTAGCTCCCTCCTCCTTCCCACTCAGGAAGCAGGTTTGGCAAGGCTCTGAGCCACTTCCCTGTGATGTTAATAATGCTCAGGACAAATTGGACATAATCATATTACATTCTTACAAAATTTGTCAAATACAACTTTGTTCAGTTAGAAATAGTATTGTGAAAACGATAACACTGAACCCAAAGAACTTAAATTACTCCTCCAAATCACTCCTGAATCCCAGAAAGAAATTTGTGTGTGTTGATTGGCTTTTTTTGTCTGTGTGATTTTTTGTTTGATATTTAGACTTCATTATTTAACAGTCACCGTTTATCTCTATCCACAATTAACTTCAACTATATCTGGGTCCCTTTTAGTAACAGCTAAATTTCAGAGTCCATAATTTATATTTACTTTTTCTTTGGTAGATTCATTTTGAAATTAACTTGTGCTTTGCAGGATTGCAAAAATAGCGCAGGAGGTTTTCTACTGCCTATAACTCACAACTCAGTTCGTGGGTCAGAATCGGGAAGTCGCAGTTGCTCAGGGTGCTCTTACCCAAGCTACAGATTGTTCAGGTTTCCCATTTTCCACTAACGTCCTTTCTGTGTACCAGCAGCCAGTCCAGGGTTGGATACACATTGCATTTAGTGTTGTTTGGAAGAGTACTGGCCCAGGGTTTTGTAACGTCCTAGGATTTGGGTTGGCCTGGCATGTTCTCAGAGGTTACATGTCCTAATGGAGAGCAGGTGGAGGGTCCTCTCCTTCTGGAGATAGACAGATGTGGTGGCAGTGGGTCTCACCATAGCCTGAAGGCCTCATCCGCCACATCCTTCTCTGAATTCACTGTCTCCCTTTCCATGTGTTGGTCACATGTGAGTCACCCAGCTCCGCTACCTCAAGAGCAGAGAAGCGAGCTTCCTCATGCAGGAGTGAAGTCTGGGGCCCTCATCAACACTGCCATGTAAATTGGGGCACGCTTAGGCTGTGCAGATAGGCCATCATCTATTTGCCTGTTGATTTCTGTGTTAATCGTGAACATGGCCTGTGCTCTGGTGGTTGTGTACATTCATCTGCTGAAATTCCTCTTCTCCACAGACACTTTTTCTTATTCTGTCATCTTTTTCTCTCCGTGTGGAGAGTTGGCACTGTGTCCTTTGACTGACAGACTGTCATCTTGTTCTTAGCACTTCCTTACTTTTAGCACAATAGGATACTCCAGGTTCATTTTACATTTCCCTGTAGTCTACAGTCAGTCATTCACTGGAGAACAGTGTTAGAAACCAAGGTCTGGGTGCTCGACCTGCTTGCTGCCCTGGAGAGCAGCCGCAGAGTCTCCCAACACCTGCAGCTTGGGAATCCCATGTCTGCCAGGCAACTTGTTATGGTTTGGATGTGGGGTGTCCCTAAAGCTCCTGTATTAATGCAGGTATGCTCTGAGCTAAAGGACTGGACATAGAACTGTGACCTCATCAGCTCTTGCTAGTTTGCATGGAGTGGCTGATAACTGTATGCTGGTGTGTGGCTGGGTAGGGGGTCACTGGGGCATGCCCTGGAAGGTGCATCTTCCCAGTGGCACCTTCCCTCCTCCCTCTGACCCTGCAGTGTGCTGAGCTGCTTTCTTCTACTGGACTTTCCCCTGTGATGTGCTGCCTCACTTTGGGCCCAGAGCAATGGAGTCAGTCATTTAAGGAGTGACACCTTTGAAAACGTGGTCCCCATGATGTCCTTCTCTCCTTCAAGTGTTTTTATTAAGTATTTTGGTCACAGGAACAAAAGGCAACTAAAATAAACCTCATTAACGTACACCTATCTGTAGACATTTTTGATTTATCAACACCTAGATATGTGAACACAGACTAGAATCCCTACTGACCCTGACTCAGTCCAGTGTCACAGGGTTCCCTCTGATGCTTTCCTTATTTTCAAATGCTTTTTCTGACATAAAACCTAGCTCTCATCATTTATATTTACCTATGTGCTATAGGTATTATACAGGCAATTTCACAGTTGACAAGCCTGTAAAGTTTAGCAGCTTATGTACAGTTCTTGTGGCCTTAGCCTTTTGGTTTTCAGTCAAGGTCTGATTTTCAATGTGTCTAGGCTCATCCTTCAGTGGCCATGACATACATCTACAGTGAGTGTCAGATGTATCTGTCACATTCTGCATTCTCACCAGAATCCCGTATCTCCCCTATTCATTTATTTTAACTTTAATGTGTGATATCACTGTAGCCTTAGCCTTGGGTCTGACAAACACACTCATGGGCCTCCCACTCCAGAGCCACAGAGAAATTCCCGCATCCTAAAAACCCCTTTTCCCCCTGCCTCACCACTGATCTTTTCTGCCCTAGAGTTTTGCTTCTTCCAGAATCTTTTCCACAGAAGCATGTATGTAGCCCTGTGCATCTGGCTTCTTTCACATGGTAAAGTGGATTCCAGGTTCATCCATGTTGTCCTGTGAACTGGTTCATGTCTTGCTGTTAAGTGGGGTTCCACTCTATGGATGTACGTTTGCTTATCCATTCCTGCTGTAGGCATCTGGGCAGCTGCTAGTTTCTGGTGATTATGCATAAACCTGCCTTAAATCAATGTTCATGTGCAGACTGCTTTCAGTTCACTTGGTGAAGGAACTAGGAGCAGGGCTGCTGGGTTGAGTCACTGTTCACCATGTAAACTGCACTCCAAAGGGGCTTTCCTAGTTCCCACTCCCATGCTGTGAGTGAGTGCCTGCTGCTGTGTCTGGTCAGCACCTGGCATTGTCAACTTTCCAGTTTACATATTTGGACAGGTATGTGGTGATGTGCCATTGTGGTACTAATTTTCATTATTCTTAAATTTAATAATGCAGAGGAGCTTTGCATGTATTTAGTGTCCATTGTGCACCATCTGTCCAGTGTTGGATAGTTTACTCACTTCCTAGACAGGGTTATTTTCTTATGTTTTATACTCTGCATATAAGTTCTTCATAATCTATATGATTTCCAAATTATGTTATATGTTTTTTTAACTGTGATGTGTTCTTCAGTATTTCTCAGTCAGTCACATCATCTGTGAAGAGACTCAGTTTTATTTCTTCCTTCATAAGCTGTATGCCTTTTCTGTCTTACTGAACTAGCTAGGAAAGCATTCATTGTCTCATTATCTAGTATGTTGCTTAATAGATAGCTCTTATTATATATGTATTTTAAATTCAACCTTCTTCTGACCTGTATCTATGATGCATATATATTCATTCAAATGTTAATTCCCAGGAACACACGATAACAGCTTACTTTACTTTCTATGTATAAAATAGCCATTGTAAGTATTTCTCCAGTACTCACCATCCATTCCAAAACAAAAGATGTATTTTATAATAGCTTTTAATGTTGTTTCAAATAGATCTTATACAAAATTAGAACTAGACATATTTAAACCACTGTGCTTGCGGTCCTCACAGTTGAAATCTGGATCTTCTGGTACCTGTCCAATTTTGTTGGGAAGTACTACACACAGGGAACAAGTACTGATGTGTACCATGTTGAACTACTACTGTCCAGAATCTACAGCATTTTTCAATGTCCAGAAAGAACAATTTCAACATTTGTGAAAAGTTCAGGAACGGCCTAGGAATTTATAGTTGATTCAGAAGGCCGGAAATATTCAGCTTCAAAATTTTCCTTGAATTTTGAGTAGTATCTTCTTTTTTGAAAGTACTTTATCTGTTGAGACACTAAGGTTTGACTTCAGGGCAAGTTATGCAGCCTAGATAAGAGAAACCAGATTTAAGTGCAACAAATGATTCAATATAAATTGCACAGAAACAGAATAGTGCTTTGTATGCTGGACTCAGACAAGGATCAGGGTAATGAACCCCTGAGAAGCAGGGTGACAGCTGAATCACACCCCTTTTGGGGCTCTAGATCCTATTTTCACACTAGCTGGTGAATCTTCTAAAAGGGCCTGTGTACCACCTGAGTGTCTGCCCACTGTCTGAATCCACAGGGCTCTGGCATGGACCAGAAGTTTTCAGGTTTGTCAGCATGACATTTGTCATGTTTGACCCACCCAGAAATAAACACTTAAGGACACAGACACACACTTAAAATTACATTCCTAAGGGTTGCAGAAGTGTCCAAACAATTATGGAGCTAGCCTGGCATGCATGAGGACTTGAGTTCAAACCCCAGCACCCCATACACAACTCAGTGTCAGAGAAACAAAGGCCAGATGAAAACAATAAATCAAATTGATTCTTTCACTCTCTTCCCTCTCTTAAAACAAAAAACCTTCATTTATGAAGTATGATAGGAGTAAACTGATGGCAAACTTAAGCAGATGAATGATGTGTTTTACTTTCCTCTTTTCATAGTGATGTTGAAGAATCGTAAAGTGCTCTACTTTGATATGGTAAAATTCTAGAAAGAGAAAATTCAGGCCAAGGAAAATGCACCTGAGGCATCCACAGCATCTGCACCTGAGCTTCTGTGTACACATGGCAAGGGCAGAATACCATATCTGCACACTCTGAGGCCAGTCCAGAAAGCACTAGTTCTTTTGCTAAAAGCCTGCCTTAATGCTTAATTCTTAACTATTTCAGTGAGGCTTAAGAGTAAGAAGTAGCGTGAACTGAGAGTGTGGAAATCTGCGCTACCCAAAGACACATGACAGACCAAAATGCAGCTGCCAAGTCAGTATTTCTCCCAAGGACAGGCTGTAGCCACCAAGTGCCCCTGTTTTGAGTGACTGCTTTCTTATCAAACGAAAAACCCTGTTCTCTAAAATCATAGAGGGACAGAATTTTTCTCTTTGACATTTTATCAGTAAAAATGAAAAAATTTCACCGCTGCCCACAGGGCTTGAGGCCCTACGCAGGGAAGTGCCCCTGATCTGCACCCCAAACACAGGGCTTCAGAGGGGATTTCTGTTAGTGACATTCAAACATTTTGGGAGAGGCACTGAACCCAGGGCCAAACACACTAGGCAAGAGCTCTACCCCTGAACCACACCTGCAGCCACTTGACATTCAATCCTTACCAGGTCCACTTCTCAGTTCAGAGCTGCTGAGGAACTGTTCAGACACAAGCTCTGTTTTATTCTGTGACTGTCACAACTGCTTAGTTTAAAATGCACCTGAGTTCCATCTCCCCTCTCCCCTCCCCTCATTTGGTGAGACACCTTCTGCCCTCTAGTGAGTGCCCCCCCCCC
>PVKS010033933.1:5455-21410 GCA_004027875.1 Aplodontia rufa | reverse complement strand
GAAAACATTTGCAAATCACATATTGGATAAGGGGTTAGTTTATAAAAACATAAAGATTTCACAGAATTCCACATTGAAACAAAAACAACCTAATTACAAATGCCAGAAAGATCTCAGACACCCAGTGGCCAACAGATAAATGAAAAGGTGCTCACTATTATTAATCATGGCAGAAATACAAACCAAAACCACAGTATCATGTCACACCTGTTAAAATTATTAGAGAAATAGGGGAAAAAAGAGAAGGAATAGGAGAGGCTAAGACAGAAGGGAAAAGGGGAAAAAAGAAAGGGAGAGAAAGAATGAAAACATATTGTGAGGACATAGAGAGAAGGGAACATATTAACAGGATGGTTTGAAATGTGGATTAGTATTGTCATGAAAAAGAGTGTGGAGGCTCCTCAAAAATTTACAAATAGTACTACCATACAAACCCATTTTACCACTTCTGGATATACATGTAAAATAATTGAAATTTAGTTCTTAAAAATATATATGCACTCCTGTGTTCATGTTGGGCACTGTGCAAAAGACAAATGCTTCGCCGGACGCCATGACACTTCTCCTCTTAAGTTTCCTCTTTCATGTTTCCGGCGCTCTGAGCAAAAAAAGAGCATGCCTGCCCCTGAGGACTGCTTCCTCTTTCTCTCTGTACCTTCCGGTTGGTGATAGCTGACAACACCAACATAGCAGTCACTCATTGGCTGGATAAGCCAGTCTGCTTCTTCACCATTGGTTCCTTAGCTATCTCCCCTCCCTATAAAAATCCATATGCCTTGAAAATAAATGGATTCTGAGCTGCCATCCGCTGCTGTGTGGTTGACTCGTTTCCCGGCTAGAGAAGGGATCCCAGTGAGGGGTGTGCGGGGATTTCAGCCTCTGGCACTCACCCTCCTGATTCAGCTCCCCGGGGGCAATCCAGCTGGTTCAGATTGCCCCACCCGCACCCAGGGACACTTGGGCAGCGACATATTCATTAAAGCATTATTCACAACAGCCAAGATTAGGAAACAACCTAAATGTTCATTGATGAATGAATGGATGAAAAAAATGTGGTTTGTACACTAAATGCAATATATAAACTCTTTGTGTGGTGCTGGAGATTGAACCCAGGGGCATTTTACCACTGAGCTACATCTCCAACCAGTTTTACTTCACTTTGAGGCAAGGTCTCTTTCAGTAGTTGGGCTGGCCTCCAGCTTGTGATCTTCCTGCCTCAGCCTCCTGAGTCACTTGATTTACAGACATGTGCCACCATACCTGGCTTGGAGTATTCAAACTTTTTAAAGGAAGAAATCCTGATATTTGCTACAAAAATGGGTGAACCTGAAGAACATTATGCAAAGGGAAGTAATCCAGTCACAGCACAAATACTACACGACTCCATTTATATGAAGCATCTAATGTGGTTAAACTCATAAAATAAAGAGTAGAATAGGGTGAAGAAGGGGAGTGGAGTTGCTATTCACACAACTTATGAGACAAACATCACGACTCAATAAAGACACAAACATTGAATTAAAAACAAGTTCAGAATAATGTGTTGATCTGCATTCTTGCAATTAGAATACATTTTGCAAATTATTTTTAGGTGCTTGAGTTTCTGTTTTGAATAATTCTAACTTAAAATTTGTTATTTCATATTCTTTAAATAGCTTTTAATTGTTTTAAATTTGTAAAAATCACATTTTTTATTTCACTTACTAAAGTCTGTCAAAATAATATTAGTAAACTATTTTATTTGTATTTGGATGGAATTATATGATCACTGCTAATTCACACATTGCTTTTTTCTATTTAGTTTTTTTTATTTTGCACAAAGAGTTATTCATATCTGTAATGATCATGACAGGTTAATTGCAAATTGATTTTACCACATTTTTCAGTGAAATGAAAACTATGTCATCAAGCGCCATGGTCTACAAATTTTGTTTTAGTTGGAAATATATTATGTCATTTACATCTTGAAAAATAACAAATTAGTTATTTTTTAGTAAGAAGTAACCTCCAAAGATCAGGTCAAGACTTTGATAAATGGAATCCTGGATCAGGAATTGAATCTTTTTACCAGTTCTTACCAGATTGACTCTTCTAAGGTGCAAAATTTCACAAGTTCTCTTGTAAGACTGTCCTACAAGATTTAGCAATGAGTGTTGGTCAGCTAAGTATTGTACTTTATATTGTACCTCTCTCTTTTATTCTGTCTTGCTCAATTTTTCTGACATTCTTACTTGCCTATGATTTCATTGAACAATACATTAGTAATATATAAAATTTTGTGCTTTTTGAGAAAACATACTAAAAGAGTTGAGACCAGTATTTGTTGTAGAAAGCAGAGGCTCTGGATTACATTTGGATTGGGTTATTTACCATTCTGATGCAACTGGGAGACCCTTGCTGGTGAGAAGTGACTTAATGTTAACGTTTGGCATTACAACTATAAAGATCTGACCCTATAAGTATTAGTAAAGGTATAGGTGAAAATTTACATGATGGCGTATAAAGTAGTTGAGATATAAAGTGATGGAATATACTGGTGGTTATGGATAGCTATAGAGGCAATGATAAATGTTTATAATTCTAAAGTAGGCTAGCTTTCATTGATAACATTTGAAATTTTGAGAAAAGAAAAGAATGGATTCAGAACAGCCAAACGCCAAACTGTCATGCTGAGAGTCAGTGGTCCTCTATGGCAGGATTTAAGGAGGGTGTACATTCTTGCAATACAGATGCAAACACCTTACTGAAAGGCAGGCCTGGATTCTGATTATGAGGTTGGTCCTATTTTTTTCATATTGCCTCTCATTGTTGCACCAATTTCTCTTAAATCACACTTGAGCATCATGAGAACTGTCAAAGTCATGAACAGCATATATAAGAATTCAGTCCTGATTCACAGATGAAGGAGACATTCTATGTTGATGCTAGTCTAAAATATGAACTTAGGCTGAACAACAGTCCTAGTTAGTGGTAGTTCTAAAGTACACTGTTAAAGGAAAATCCTCAAGTGTTAGTTACCTTTGTAAGAAGGGTGAAGTTGTCTGAGATGTGGATATATGTCACACACTGCAGTGGCAAATAATTTTGCTGGTGAAAAAGGGATTTGAAGGAATTAATGCTGAAAGATGAGGAAGAAGCAAATATAGAGAATAAAGATGTGGCTGAACCTATTTAAAAAGACACAAAACCTAAAGCTTTGTATGTCTCAAATTAATACTCAATAGAAGACAATCAGCAGAGGAATTGTCATATGAAATAGGATTCTATTCAATATCCCTGAAAGGGGTTAAAATTTCATGGAATTGAAACCTTCAATAGGATCAAAGTTCTAATCAGTCATTCTAGGTGCTTCCCCTGCTGAATGTGTATCCTGCTAGACTCCCGTTATAGTCTGAGCCCTGAATGTGAAGTCTGAGGAAACAAGTCAGCTCTCCTATAGCAGTTCATGACATTACATACATCCCTACCATGATGGGTAAGGTAAAGCTTTGTTTTTGTAGAGTCAACATACATTGAGGATGTGGATTTTCTACTCTTCCTGAATTCCTCAACCAGCACTACAATCTGAGGGCTTAAAAGATGCCTGATATATTGACTTTGCCTATTGCATATTGCCTGGGAAAAAGTGGAACATTTTATTGAAAAGAATTTGTAAATGTGGTTGCATACTAAATGATCCATTGAGCTCAGCATATGCCCAGAAACAGCTGGCCATATAGAATGGTGGAAGGTTAATGAAATCATCAAGTTATAGCAACATAGTGTGGGAGCTGAACACTGTGCTTTAGGATGAGGTAATATAATTAACTAATTGCCAATATGTGATAGAAATCTATAATATATGTGTAAAAGGACCAAGGGATAGAAGCAGGAATGGTCCATATTTCAGTTTACTCTCAGTGAAGCTTTTTTTTAGCATTTGCATTCTGTAGGCTAAAAAACTTGAGCATGGTCATAGATGACTTTCATTTCAGTTCTGACACCTTTGTCGAACTGTGTATTTGTCAGTGTTCTCCAGAAAAACAATGGCATTTCTTGAGTTTGTTGGTAAGAGATTGCCTCATGTGGTTATGGAGGCTTAGAATCTTCACAATCTGCTATCCACAAACTGGAGCTCCAGGAAAACCAGATTGCTCTTTGGAGGTTTAAGAGATGTAGAGATGATGGTGTAATTCTTTTCTATGCCTGAAGGTATAAGGGCAGGATAAATTGATGTCTGATCTCAAACAGTTATCCAGAGCATGAATTGAAATTTTCTCTGACTTTGGTTTTATTCAGGCCCTCAGTGGATGGGATGATATGAACAGTATTGGGGCGGTCGATCTGCTTTGCCCATTCCCTTCCAGAAATAATCCTCACTAACACACTCAGAATAATTAACTGCATATCTGGGCATGTTGTAGCCGGGTCAAGTTCACACAAAAAGTAATTATCACAGCCGAAAGTCACTGATGTCCTGCTTATACTAAAAAGAGGGAAAAAATATCAAAATCAGTAACTTTTACTGAGTCCATCGCCACTCAAATATTAGAAGACTGTGTGAAAGCAGAGTTCAGATCTAACATAGAAGCCACTTATCCTGTAAACTGATAGAAACTCTTCATTCTGGTGAGTTGTTGGAGACTGAATGTGATCAGCATGAGAATGGCAGACTCCTTGGGGCAACAGTTTAAGAAGGTCCTCAGACTTGTGGATTTTGCCTCTAGAAACTCTTAAGAGGTTTTTAGGGTGAACAGCCAAGACAGATCCCCTTGTAACTCTGGCAGGAGGATAAACGTAACCTCATATATACCCAGATCATTCTTCATCACAAAAGACAACTTTACAGGTAAGAAAATTTCATCAGAATCTTATGTCACCTCTGGGAAGGTCATTGTTCCCCCTTCAGCCACATCTATTCTTCACACTTTTATTCTCACCCCAGACTTCAGGGAAGGGAAATGACTCATCTCCAGAGAAATATTTGTGAAGGTCACTGTCTAGGGTAGCAGCCGTGGAAGATAGAATTATTGCACAATTATAGAAGATATCCCTTGTCCTGTACCTGTAGTTGTCCCCTAGAAGCTTGAGAGAACATTGCCCTGCCAGCAGCTTGATTCAGATTTCTAGTTCCCAGAATTGCAACAGGATAGATTTCTGTTGCTGTACACACCCTGTTGTGGCGCTTTGTCATGGCATCCGTAGGAAATTAATACTGGTATATATCTATTTTAAAATTTAATTGCTAAGTAATAATTTTCCCATATGAAAGCAGCAGAAACAGATAACTCCTGAATTCCATAAAGATTTAAAAAATAAATGATGTGCTCGCTTCGGCAGCACATATACTAAAATTGGAACTATACAGAGAAGATTAGCATGGCCCCTGTGCAAGGATGACACGCAAATTCGTGAAGCGTTCCATATATTTTAAAGACTTAGAATCAGCGTATTATAGCGATGTGGCTTCATCAACGTTTTTAGCTGCTCAATTTACTATAGCTAGATTATGGAACCAACCCAGATGCCCCTCACTTGACGAGTGGATACAAAAGCTTTGGTACATATATACTATGGAATACTACTCGGCCGTTAGAGAGGACGATATTCTGTCTTTTGAAATCAAATGGATGGAGATGGATAGAATTATGCTTAGTGAAGTCTCCCAATCTCAGACTCAAGGGCCGAATGGTTTCTCTCATCTGTTGATGCTAGCATATATGGGGAAGCAGTAGGGCTGACGGCTAACCTAACAAAACTGCAAATTGAATGACTTTTTCAGAGCATTAGGGGGATGGCTCTATAGGATACTTGGAGGTGCAGGGAGGGGGATGGGGAGGGGGGAGGGTATATGAAGAACTCATAGGAGTCTGGAGATTGGGAAGATGGGGGAACCATCCCAGAAGCCGATGTCATTCCTCCACGAACTACCCATTTAACACATGAGTTCTTCTGGGGTAAACTGCAATAGGTAAAATCCAAGGTGGTTATTCATGATCTGGCTTTTCCCCTCGATATCAAAGTTTATATCCATTGATTGCTAATGTTTTGATAATGTTTCCCCCTCAACTGTATTTCTATATTCTTCTAATAAAAAAAGTAAAAAAAAGTAAATAAATGACACATCTCAATAATGTCTTTCAGAACATATCAGCTAAGGGAACACTCTTACAAAAGTATATAAGGACATTATTAAAAAAACAGATTGGGGCTGGAGCGGTGGCTCAGTGGTTATGTCGCTTGCCTAGAATGCACAGGTACACAGGTTCAAACCCCAGCAACCCACGTACACAAATAAGTGTCAGAACAATGAAAGCCATGTGAAAAACTCAATAAAAATTGATTCTCTCTCTCTCTCATTGTCCTTCTCTCTTTAAAAAAAAAGCCAGATTAATATCTCTTCTGACATAAAATCACAATTCCTTAGCAAATGATTAGTAAATATAATTTGACAACATATAAAAAGAATTATGCATCACAATCAAATATGATTATTCCAGGTATCAAGGCTGGTTCAGCATTTGACAATCAATCTGTTATCTTTCACATTGGCAGGCTAAAGAAGAAAATTCATATGATCACATACATATGAATATGATATAGTATAAATTTTTTACTAAATCCAAAAAAATTCCTAAAAGCTAGAAAAATGGAAACTTTTCTCATCATGGTAAATAACATCAACAACATAATCTGTAACTAGCATCATAATTGTTGGTAGGAAACCAGGCACTCCCCCGCATAAAGTAAGGAACAAAGAAAGGATGTCCTCTTACACCACTCATGTACTCATATTCAGAGTATTTCTGGGAGTCCAAGCTAATGAAATAACAGAAGAAAAATAATAATTATAAATTTCACATGGAAAAGCAAAGAACAGCAAACTAACAAACTGAAAAACACATTTGTAAGACTAATGGTACATGAGCTGGAGCAGTGGCTCAGCAGTTCCTGTGCTTGCCTGGCATGTGCAAGGACACCAGTTCAAACCCCAGCGCCACATATGCAAGGAAGTGTCAGAACACGGAAAGCCACATAAAAACTAAGTAAAATTGGTTGTCTCTTTCTCTTTCACTCAATGTCCATCTCACTTAAAACAAAACAAAACAAAACAAAAAACCAACCTAGGGCTGGAGGATTGGCTCCAAGGTTACAGCTTTTGCCTGGCATGGGCAAGTATGCGAGTTCAAACCCCAGCACCACATACACAACGAAGTGTTGGAGGAACGAAAGCCACATGAAAGCTAAATAAAATCTGTGTCTGTCTTTCTGTCTCTCTCTGTTGCTCTCTCTTTAAAAAAAAAAAAAACTAATAGTACACAATTTTCTAGATGACTCTAAAGCTTATAAAATAAGTTAGCATGGTATGGATAAAATATTAGGTACAAAAACCAGTGGAACACAATGGTCCCAAAATATACCTACACAATTAGCAACTGTTCTTTGACAGAGGAGCAAAGACAGTTTAGTGGAGAAGAAACAACTTTCGGATGCATGGTTCTGAAATAACTGGATGTGCATATGCAAAAGAAAACAAAAACAACTTGTAAACAGACACAGACTTTACATTTTTAACAAATATCAACTCTAAATAAATTGTAGACTTAAATATGAAATGCAAAACTATATAGTTTCTTAAAGATACAATGTAGGAGAAAATCTAGGTCACTTCGGGCTTGCTGATGAGTTTTTAGCAAAAGCAAAAATTTCAAGCCATTTAAAAGTTGATATATTGGACTTTATTAATTTAAAAATAGGTGCATAAGGAAACTGAAAGGTAAGGTACAGGTGGGATAAAATACTTGCAAAACACATATCTGACAAAAAATTATCTATCATATGCGAAGAACTCTTAATACTCAGCAAGAGGCTGGAGAGGTGGCTCATTGGTTATAGCATTTGCCCAGCAAACACAAGTACATGGGTTCAAACCCCAGCACCCACGTTCACAACTAAGTGTCAGAGCAACGAAATCCATGTGAAAAACTCAATAAAAATTGATTCTCTCTCTCTCTCTCTCTCACTGTCCTACTCTCTTAATAAAAGAAACAGCATAAAGAAAAAATTCTGCCCAATTAAAAAATTAGTAAAAGATCTAGACAGACTTTTCCCTAAATGAGATACACAGATGAAACATAAACAATAAAGAGTGTTCAATAACTTTGTCAATAGACATTGGGAAATTAGGAGAAAAATATACTATGGCATATTGACTAGAAAGGATGAAACCCCCCAAAAAGCAATGATTCCAATTGTTGGGAAGGATACAAATCAACAGGAATCTTCATTTTTTTGCTTAATAAAAATGTATAGTATAGTTAGTTGGGAAGACAGTTTCTTACAAAGCTAAACACAATGTTATTGAATCAGCTTGGGATTGTGCTCCTAGATACTTACTCATGTGATTTGAAAATTTATGTCCATACAAAATCTAAGTAAGAATATTTATAGCAATTATATTTATAATCCACCCAAACTGAATGCAATTAAGATGTTTTTCAATAGGTTACAGATAAAGTCTAGTGAATCTAATAGTTCCAGTTGCTAAAAGAAGGTTGAGTTATCAAGCCACAAAAAGATATGGATTAGTCTTAAATGCATATTTCTGCATAAAATAAATCCGTATGAAGAGGCTTCAATACTGTCTGATTCCAACCATATGATATTCTGAAAACTAATATACTATAGAGAGAGTAAATGATTCGATGGCTGTCATGGGTTTGGGGTTAGCAGGAGACAGTGAAACAGTGAAGCACATGTGGTCGTATTTGGCATTGGAACAATTATGAACAATGCAAAATTTTTAGATACATCACACTGTGCGTTTTTCAAAGTCCACTGTAATTTACAGCAAAAAGGATGAACCTTCATGTATGCAAATTTAAAATGCAATAAAATAATCTGGCAGTATTACAGATGTGTGAAACAACCTTAGGGAAGGGAACAGGCAAGAAAAATTTTTCCAAAGACACTTAAAAATATAGTTTTCTGTATTAAAAAAAAGCAAAATAAACTGTTCATAAGCACTGTATTCCAGGGGATAAAGTTTTACACATGGGCTATGGGCTAACAATTCCAATACCTCTACACCTGTGCATTAGAATTGAACAAATTAAGAATGTCAGGGTTTGCACCTGGTTGTTGGAGGAGGTTACAGGAAAACAAAGGTGGGATCTCAGATGATCCATGTGATGTGGGATAGAATTGGAGAAACCAGTGCAAGCCCATATTTAACGTGTGTGTGTGTGTGTGTGTGTGTGTGTGTGTGTGTGGCTAAATATAGAAAATACAGAAATCCTGTGTCTTAAGCTTCTTTTCTCAGTTAGATGAGAAAGAAACAACATTGCTGTAATAAAGAGCATATTTACCATCTATATCTTGATTTCCCATACAATTTTATAATAACAATAACAATGACAGTCAGATAAATGACTTATTTTACAAGAGGTACAGCAAAAACACAAAATGAATTCTGAGTAGATTGTTAAGAGAAGATTCTAAAAATATAAATGCTAATTACATATTACCCTAATTTGATAATTTTACATTTTATGTGTGTTTTGAAGTATACACCATACCCCATAAATTTTACCATTATTATGTATTAATTAAATATAGATTTAAAAAGTTAAATTATGCTGAGCGAAATTAGTCAAATCTAGAGTCTCAAGGGTCAAATGTTTTCCCTCATTTGTGGAGGCTAGAGCAGAAACAGGATTTAATGAAAAGTAGTCAATTTCATGTACTAGACTCTCCAAAGTGTGGCAACACATAATCTTAGGGGAACCATAGAAGTGTAAGGGTGAAGGGAGAGGCTGGTGGTGGGGAGAGGGAGGGGAGGGGGTGATCTAGGGGGGAATCAATAATGTAGCTTATGCTTCCCCCCCACCCCACTGTCAGAAGCCAAATAATACTTTGTGCATTAAATACACAATCATATATATATATATATATATATATAGAGAGAGAGAGAGAGAGGGAGAGAGAAAGAGAGAGAGAGAGAGAGGAGGGAGAGAGATATTTATGCCTGTTAAGGGAGAAATGTAGAAAAGTCCAGAGACCAGATTGTGTGGGCCATGTGGGGGTGAGTCTGTATTAGGACCAGGTGCATATCGCATTGTTATTATATATGTATTTATGATCATACAACAAAACTACTCCTTGATTAAATTTTTTTAAAAAGGAAGAAGACAAAATTTTATTTCCATATTAAAAAAATTAACAAGTTAAAAGATTTTCTCATGTAACTAGGTTTTAAAATTAATGTGCATTTTGATTAAAAATAAATCAGTAAGTAGGGCTGGAACTATGGCCCAGTTATTATTTAGCTTGCCTGGCATGCATGTGGACATGGGTTGGAACCCCAGCACCATGTACACAACAAAGTGTAAGAGTAATGAAAACCACATGAAAAACTACATAAAATTGATTCTATCTCACAGTCCCTCTCTCTTAAAAATAAATAAATCAGTAAATAAAAATAAATAGTGATAGGGTTATATCAAAGAAATTGGACTCAGAACAAATAACTTACATAGCCAAACCTAGAACAGTTTTGCAAAAATATATAATGTTGTACTGGATTGAGATCCAGTGTATAAAGTCACTGTTGCCTAAGGTCATTCTGAGATTTCTAGTGGTCACCCACATCCCCTGGCTCATGGTCTGCTTTCTCCAACAAAATCAGTATTCCTGAGTCCACACTGATATAAACTTGATGAAATAATGAAATGGAGAAAGGTAAAATTTTCACATGCAAAACAATGCTAGATAACAGATTGTGTGTGCATGTATACGTGTATATCTCATCTGCAAGCAGGTGGAGCACATCTCAAGTGTGGGCTGTGCACTGTGACCTCCTTCCAAAGAGTAAACTATGGAAACAGGGGAAACTGTAGTTACTTGGCAAGCACTACCTCAGCCAGATGGTCAAGGTCCATGCCCAGAGTGGTAAGTTGTGTTGATAATGTGTACCCTGGGTATGATGTGACAAAAATGGTATTTTATAGAACTCCTACACAAAACAACACTCCTGTGAAATACTGAGAAAAACAGCCAAAGAACACAAATTGGGGGACATTCCATCCACTCTGTACTTTTGTATATAAAACATCTAGCATTACAATGTTAGACATTCAGAAAGATAAAGAAATATAAGGAAGAATCAAACTAAAACCCAGACAATAAAAAATCTGTGATTAGTCCAGATATTTGAAGTATCAATGAGTTGTCAATAAACAAATTAGGAGAAAAGATGGACAAAATGGTGAAAGAATTTATGAATATTAATGATGCCATCAGAGAGGATTTCTACTTTGCTATTAAGCATGTCATGCAATGGTCTAATCACCTTAAACCTAATTTAAAAAGTATGTCAGAATGGAGCTGAGAGTCAGATTTAGCCATCCTCTGACACCTTTTTTGGAAGGGCTCTGGACTCTGATTGAAAACCTGGAAGATCTCTGCTAAGCCCTGGAAGACCATGGTCTTTCAGATGTTCTCAGCATGCCTCCACTCCTGACAACTTCCAAAACTGGAAAATATATCTTCTTCTCTTTTGTCCTAAAAGTACCAAGTTTGTAGAAGACTTATTCTGCTTTTCAGAAGTGAATTTTCTAATAATGCTGAATAAATTAGCATGAATTTGGAGGCTTAATGTCACGCAAATTTGCTATCCTACAGTTCCATAGTGTTGAAATCTGACATAGTATCCTGTTTCTTTCTTTCGTATTCTATAAAACCAAAATCAAGGTGTTGTCTAACTTCCAGACTCATTCAAGTTACCAGAATTCAATGTGGCTCTAGTGCTCTGTGCTGGCTGTTGCCTGGGGGTCATTTCTGAGATTCTAGGGGTCACTGGCATCCCCTGGCTCGTGGTGATCTTTCTCCATCTCCAAACCCAGCAGTGGTGTTTATCGTCCTGTTCACTCTTCCAAACTCACTGACTTATCTGTCATTCCTCTTCCTCTGCAGTCTCTGAGCTTTGATCTTTTTGAGGTTTCAGAGGATTACAGAGTTGAATCCTCAGGTTTTTTGCTAAAACACTCTTTGCAGAAAGCAAATCTTTTAGTTTTAGATATTTTTAATGCCTGTGTAGGCTGAGTATTGCCCAAATTGTTAAGTCCTATTTCCATTTCTTCAAAAGTTCTTCCCTCAATTTGTCTCCTCTTTGCATTTTGCAATCACCAGTAAGGGGCAGGGATGGGGGGAAGGCTGCACCTACAGCAGTGCAGAAATCTCCATGGCTGACTATCCAAGTTCATTGTTTCAATTCTGCCTTTCACGGTCCTGTAACACGCTATTTCTCTAGACTTTCTGCCAGTATATAGCATGGATCCTCCTCCTTGCTTCTTATAGCAGGTTCCTCACTGGGTTTTCAGCTTTCATCAGCAACATTTTAATAACTCCATTTCTATAACAGTCTATTAAGAAATAAAAGATTTTTCATAACATTCCCCAATATTTTTCCCAATTCTTAACTTGAAAGCCAATTCCACATATTTAGACATTTATTACAGTAGCACCCCAGTCTCAAAATCAAAATATATTTTTGTTTTCAATTACTGTAAAATAAAAAAATAATTACCACAAATTTAGCAGCTTTAAAAGTATATTTATTTTCTTATGTGTAGTAGCCACAAGTCCAGGCTCAGGACAACCTGTCCAGTTCTCTCCTTTGCTTTCACAAGGTCAAAATCAAGGTATTAATAGGACTTGTTCTTCTCTGGAGGAAGAAAGGATCTGCTTCCAAATTCTAAACAGAAGTTGATGGCAGAGTGCAATTCCTTGTGACTTGAAGGCATGAGGTCCCCATTTCCTTACTGGCTGTCAGATGGAGGTGGGTCTCACTCTGAGAAGCCTCCTTGATTCCTTGATTTTTGGTCTCTTCATCTTCAAATCCAACAGTGGCAACCAAGGTCAATCCTTTTCATGTTTGGAAATCTCTCCTGCCTCAAGTCCCCTCTGTCTTCCTCTTTTGCAAAGTTTATTTGGTAGACAGTACTGCCTTCTAATTTTAGAGGCTTATATAATCACTTAGGACTCATTGGATTCCTGGATTGTTCTTTTCTTTAAGGACAGTTTATGTGTTTACCTTAATTCCATCCACAGCCCTTTTACAGCAACACCAAGTGTAATGTTTGATTAACCAGAGGTGTGGGAATTTCAAACTGAGGTGTCACTGGAATCTGCATGAGAAGACTTCTCCCTACTAATTGAAACACCTTCACAGACAAAGAATTCAGAAAATGTCTTATAAAGCAATTAGGACAAATATTTGAGTTTGAGCAAGTTTCTCCCTTTTTCCCCCAGTTTTATTTTTGACTACTAGAATATTTTTTTTTCCTAAAAGCCTACCCTGGGATATTTTAGAGCCAAACTTGATCCATGGTTCACGCCGGTAATTTGCAAATAGCTCTGGACAAGTACACAGCTGCCAACCTTGACTCAGCTCATCTGGGAAGGGTTCTCCCACTCTGGAACATGATTGATTCCATAGCTCCCGGGTGCCTTCAAAATCAGATAATTTTTTTTTTTTAAAGAGACAGGGACAGTGAAAGAGAGAAAGAGAATCAATTTTATTTAGTTTTTCATTTGGCCTTCATTGCTCGGACACTTCGCTGTGTACATGGTGCTGGGAGTTGAACCCATTTCCTTGTGAACGAAAGGCAAGCACCTGAGCCACTGAGCCACCACTCCACCCAAAATGAGAAAATTTCTATTAAGTTATCTGACGATTTCACAAAGATTGCTGAGTGGGGAAACAGTTTTGTTCTCAGCAACAAACTATATCCTACACCAAAGTGTAATTCTCCACAAACACTTGCTTTTACTTGGGCTAACTAGGTCAGGTCTATGAGTATTGAGTAGCACAGTAATTTGAGGGGTACTATTAACCCAGCTCTGAAAGTTTCCCTCTAAATATAGCATTATTGCAAGTATCAAGGGCACTTCTTAATAATCTTATTACCAAAATTATGAACTAATTTTAGGGCACATAGAGCTTTCTATTTTTTTCTTTCTGCTGTTTTCCGCTGTTTCTATGCACTTCAAGGTTGTTATCATGAAAAACGTTCATGAAATAACTTGTAACAACAGTTACTTTATATTCTTTATTCTCAAAAGTTTTCAAATATAATTTATTTTTTTAGTTCAGCTCGAGAAACAAAGATTTATTTGGAAATATATCAAAGGAAAGAAGGGCTTTTAGCTTAAAAAGATGTTTCAGTGTTGAATATCTTTCTACATTTCAAGAAAGTTTTATAGAAGCAGTTGTACTTCTGAATGCAAAATTTGGGGATGAATTTAATAAATTAATTATACAAGATAAAATTTCTGGCCAGCAAAGCAATAATAAAATGAAACATCCCAATGACACTTTGTACTCTCTGCTACTGGAATTGATAACAATATTACAAATTGTGCATACTGCATATGTGGCCTTGACTGGAGAGGTACACATGATAATAATACCTAGGAAGCTTTCCAATTTAATACTTTATGCCTTAATTAGGCATTAGGTGGTAAAAAGGAAATGTAGCTGTTTGTGCCAATTGCAGGAAAGGAAAATGATAAAGTGGAAGAATTAAAGGTTCTTCAAAAATGCAGAGATTTATTAAAAACATGTATTTATGTTAGGAAGTATATATATTGAATATATAGATATGTTAGTGGATATGTATTATTTGTGCATATGTATATATAATTTTATTTTCAATGTGAAGGATATCACTGTTACACACTGTTCTGTAACCCAGTTTTCTTCAACATATACTCTTACCCCATCACTACATATTTATCCATAATCCAATTTTAATAGCTATTGAAATATTTAAAATCTGTCATAATTTATTAAATAAACCTCTTTTATATAAACATTTAGTCCATGTCTATTTTGTTTTTTTTATTAGAGCTATATAGTTATGCATAGTAGTTGGGTTCATCCTGACAAACTCATGCATCTATGGAATTAGATTTAAGTTCATAATTTTTCTTCTCCCTTTTCTCTTCCATCCTCCTTCCCCTCCCCCAGTGCTCTTTCCTCTACTCTGCTGCCTTTTGCTCATTTATTTATTATTTGGTTCTTTTTTCTTATGCATAGAAGTGAAATTCCATGTGATACATTTATAAATACACCGATTTTTAAAGAATTCATTCTGCATTGCCTCCCGTTACCCAACCCTCCACTCTGCCTTTCAATCTACTATTTCTTCATTACTGATTTTCCTTTCATCTTTGTGATATCCTAGTTTCCCCTTTCCCTTTCTTTTATATTACTTTAGCTTCTGCATATGAAAAAAAACATTCAACCTTTGAGTTTCTGACTTAGGTTAATTTCACTTAGCATGGTATTTTTCTGTTTCCATCTATTTACTGGCAGATGCCATCATTTCATTCATTTTATGGCTAAGTAGATCTTCATGTTTGTGTGTGTGTGTGTGCGTGTGTGTTTGTGTGTGTGTTAGAATTTCTTAACCCATCCATTGACAGACACCTGGGTTGTTCCATAATTTAGGTACTGTGAATTGTGGTGCTATAGACATTGAAGTGGTTGTATTGCTATATATGCCAATTTTCGATATTTTTGGAGAATACTAAGGAATGGGATAACTGGGTCATATGGTGGTTCCATCCCTAGATTTTTGTGGACTTTCCATACCATTTCACAGAGTGGTTGAATTTGTCTGCAGTCCCAGCAACAATGGAAAAGTTTTTTTTTTTTTTTCCCACAACCTTGCCAGCATCATTACTATTTGTAGCCTTGATCACTGCCATTCTAACCCAAAATAAGATAAAATCTTACTGTTCTTTTGATTTGCATTTCCCTGATTGCTAGATAGAATATTTTTTCATATATTTGTTGGTCATTTGAGTTTCTTCTTTTGAGAAAATTCTATATAGTTCTTTTGCCCATTGGTTTACTTGGGTTGTTTCATTCTTCTTCTTTTCCTTTTTTTCTCTTTCTTTTTTCTTTTTT
>PVKS010033932.1:0-21310 GCA_004027875.1 Aplodontia rufa | reverse complement strand
TATATAAAGCTTTTGGTAGAATGGCCATTTTTATTATATTAATTCTGCCTATCCAAGAGCAAGGGATATCTTTCCATCTTCTTAGGTCATCTTGGATTTCGTTCTTCAATGTTCAATAATTTTCATTGAAGAGATCTTTGGTTTCCCTTGTTAGATTAATTCCCAAGTATTTTATTTTTTTCGAAGCTATTTTGAAAGGTACTGTATTCCTGATTTCTTCTTCAGTCCTGTTATTATTGGTATATAGGAAAGCTATTGATTTATGCGTGTTGATCTTGTATCCTGCTACTTTGCTAAATCTACTTATGAGTTTGAGCAGTTTATTGATTCAGTTCTGTTTTGATACCAATACTATGCTGTTTTTGTTTCTATAGCCCTACAGTATAATTTCAGGTCAAGAATTGAGATACCACCTGTTTTCTCCATCTTGCTGAGTAATGTTTTGGTTATTCTGGGTCTTCTGTTATTCCAAACGAATTCAAAAATTGCTTTTTCTATATCTGTGAAGAATGACATTGGTATCTTGATGGAGAGATTGCATTAAATCTGTATAGGGCTTTGGGTAGAATGGCCATTTTGATTATATAGATTCTGCCTAACCATGAGCATGGAATGTTTTCCTCAGTCTCCTCTGTGAGATGTGCCTACCCTCCCAGGTTGAGTTTGATGCCGCCTCTCTCTGCTACTGAACAAACTACATTCAGTACATTATTTTACCCATCACCCCCAAGGTGCAACCTTTCCTGAACTTCAGTTGCTCATGAACCCCCTTCAGGACTTCCACTACTCACTTCATAGATTTGTTTACATCAAGTCACTGTTTTAAGTGAAAGGGTTTCACCTTATATAACCATTATATCGTGATCATGTCATTTATAATATGTAGTATCAACATTACGTATCATAAGTGGAAAACCAACATCCTGCATTTAAAGTAGAACATACACAATAATTAACATGTATAGATGTCAATTTGCACACCATCTAAAATCCTCTGGGATACCCCCAATGGAACCCATGCTAACCTTTTAGTTGCCCCTTTCCTCGGGCTCTGAGCCTTCCAAGAACAGTGGCTGGGCTCCCGTTCGTATATCACTAGTTCCAGCACACACACTGCAAAGAGCAGGCTTTCCAGAACTGTTTGTTGAATGAATACTTGCTAACAAACTGTCAAGAGTGACAACTCTTTACAAAGATGCTTATACTTTGGAGCTTACTTATCCTAATGCCCTAAAATCTTCAAGTCCTTAAAACAATGGCTTTTCCCAGTGCAGTGTTCCTCAACCTGTGGTCTGAGAATCACCTGCATCAGAGTCAGCCCTAGTCTGAACCTAAATCAGAATCCCTGATCACTCAAGTATGGCCTAGAGGTCGCATTAAGGTAAGTGGTAGTAGTAATAGCAGTGCTGAAAAGAGCTAACGCTATTGTGTTCTTTATGTGAATGAGGAATTGTGCTCAGCGTTTACAATACATTATCTCACTTAATCCCCGTAAGAAACGTCTGTGCGAGGTAAATGCAAAGCTAAAGCCATACTGCTACTAAGGGTAGAGAAAGGATTTAACCTAGAGCCTGATTCCAGAACTAGATTTTTAGCCACCAGAGTGGACTCTTGAGTTATGGCGAAGATTCTAGAGAGAGGTCTTATTTCAGGACATAAAAGAACCAAAAACTTTGTTTTCAAGCTCAGACCAGCTTGCAATGCAATTTGCAAACATTATCCAAGTAGAAAGCATTTTTTAAAAATTCTAGTTTATCATGTGTCATTTATTCCTCGGACACTTGGTTGTGCATGTGGTGCTGGGGTTTGAACTCATGTCCTCCCACATGCCAAGCAAGTGCCATAACCACCAAGCCACTGCTCCAGCCCAGAACACATCCTTTATTACCAATGTCACAGGGACTTTCATTACTCAAGAGGGCGAAGCTGCCCCTTTCAGACTCAGGACCATGCCAAGCAAGCCAGGATAACTTAACTCCGGGAGCTGGCAGAAAGTTCCCCTAAGACAGCCATTCCTATCTGAGGTAGTGAATTCCCCAGTACTGAAGATAAAAAAGGAAGGGCTAGACCATCATGCCCAGATATCCTGGAGATTTTTTTTTTTTTTGCCCCAGCTGGAGATTAGACTTGGGGAGCTCCTGAGAGCATTACAAATCTACCTGTCTAGGATTCCAAGATTTTGAAACCAGCAAAAAGAAATGTATTATAAAGCATTGTTTGACATGGATATAATTGGGTTGAGAGAGAGAGAAAGAAAGAGAAAGGAAGAGAGAGAAAAATAAAAGGAAAACTGTTGGCCAGTGCTGGGAATCATTAAGGTCCCGTAAACATGAGGGAAACATGGAGCAGGTGTGCAGGCTTTGCTGAGCAGACACCCATTAATCATGAGTCTAAAGGAAAACAGAAAACCACTGAGTCAGGCACCATCTATCCTGAAAATGCGTAGTCCCACACGGTTCCTGCTCAAGCCTTGATGTTGGAACCAACAACACAAAGTCTAACGGAGGTGCTTACCCTGGCCAAAGCAGAGCCCCACACAAGTCTCTTCCACACAACTGCCACTCTTTGCGGTGGGAAGAAAGACTTTTAAATAAATACATATCTAAAACTGCCTATTCTTGAGTCTGATAGTCTTTGACCCTCTTCATTCTCAACTAGGTTAATGGAGTTGGTGATGAGCAGTTCTTGCAGGTACGAAGGTGTTGAGCAGAACAGAGAAACATCAATTCTGAATTAGTCGCTGAGAGGGTCAAGTCCTGGAGTGAGCCCCTTGAATGCTTTCTGTCACTGTGATCTGTGTGTGGATGCCTTGTTTGTGATCTTGGATGGAAAATCACACATAAGCCATTCCCAGGGCTGCTACTAGGCTGGACATTTCAACAGTATTAAAAGTCATTTTGTGAACAAATTGTCACGTATACACAAGCCTAATCTCTGTGCTAGGAGGCATTTACGAGGCTGAACTCATCTCCTGTCTACGGCAATGATGGGCTTGCTCGTTTTTTCCCGTGTTAGTATTTCTGTTTATTTCTTTAGTTTTTCTATAGCTGTCATTTTTCCCCTTCTGTCATTTTCTCATCTCTTCATTCGCTTCTGATCTAACGACTTATGATATGAAACATTTAGATTTGTTTTGCATAAATGCAAATATTTGGGGGCATATTTTTACATTTCCTTTGGATACTGGGGTCAAAAAATGCATTTTCTGGATATAAAATTCTTGGGTCACAGGGAATCCTATCAGAACCCTGCCATTCTTGTCCATCTTCTGCTGATGATAGTTATCTAAAATAAGAAAATTGAAACTAATTGGACATATGTCCTTTTGAAATAGTACTTTGGGGGCTGGAGAGGTGGCTTAGTGGTTACCGTGCTTGCCTGACATGCGTGTGCGTATGCAGATTCAAACCCCAGCACCACATACACAACCAAGTGTCCAAGCAATGGAAGCCACATGAAAAACTAAATAAAATTGATTCTGTATTTCTCTCTGTCACTGTCCTGCTCTCTTTAAAAATAATAATAATACCATTCAGAAAGGAGGTCTATTATCATGTTTTAAATCTGGATAAGGTGTAATGTCATACAACCTAAGGCAT
Source organism: Aplodontia rufa (assembly GCA_004027875.1). NCBI lineage: Eukaryota > Metazoa > Chordata > Mammalia > Rodentia > Aplodontiidae > Aplodontia > Aplodontia rufa. Next base: position 17,711 of record PVKS010033932.1, on the reverse strand, counting down.
TTGTAGAGATGTATTGAGAAGGAGGGGAGGGATAAGTGTGGGTAAGGGGCAGGCTCCTGGGGGTAAATCTAATTTTCAGAATATATATATATATATATATTATATATACATATATAATTTCATTAGAAGCTTGTTTAATTGTTCAACAAATAAATTTCTGAATAAAAATAATAATAATAATAATAACAATAATAATACTTTGTTTTTTTTCTAGTTTTCTGTTTGGAAGCCTGTGGAACTCTTCCTTCATCTCTGAAATTTAAAATCCTTACCAGGAGTTGACTTGGCACAGATCCTATTTTAGGTTTGCCTGGGAAACTTGGGGAAACCCTTTCTTTCCATCTGTCTTAGTCTGAGTTTGTGCTGTGATAACAGAATATCACAGACTGGGTAATTTAGAAACACTAGAAGTTAATTTGGCTCACGGTTCCCGAGACTGGAATATCCAAGATCCAGGGGCCACATCCAGTAAGGGTCTGCTTGCTACATCAACCCATGGTGGAAGGCAGAAGAGCAAGAGAGAGTGTGCTGCTCACTGTGGGCTGCAGGCCTGCAAAAGACGAAAAGACAGAGAAGCCAGAGTCATCTTTCCCTTGGTAATCCAGCCACGCAGAGCTTCACACCCTGATCCCCTCTTAAAGGTCCCACCTCTCCACACTATTGCATTGGGGGTGAAGTTTGCAACACATGACTTTGGAGAACACATTCGCCATTTGAGCCATTTGAGTGTTTTTGGTTTTGTTTGTTTCGTTTTTTATTTGTTTTGAGGGTCTTTTTCATTATTCCTCCCATCATTGCATATAATCTGTTCATTATCTTCCTTCAAAAAATTATCAGAGGGAGGGAGGAAGAGAAAGAAAAAGAAGGTACTGGGGAAGGAGACAGAGCAGATTATGTGCATGTACAAATCTGACATCATGAACCCCACTATTGTGTAATACACCAATAAAAAATAATTAATTGTAATTTATACTTGTGTCATACGGCTTCTGTGTCTCTTCTCTCTTTTCACTTTTTCATACTTCTCAACATTCTGGAGAAGTTTCTAAAACGTATCCCATGTCTCTGATTAAATGTTCTTTACTTTCCTTGCTTTCAATCAAATCCCTACTGTGATTTTCATTTTCATTTCTTGTACTTTCTTTTCATTCCAAACTTTTTAACAATTGATGTCCTCTCTTTTTATCTTATTCGGCATAAATTGTGTCTTAAATTTTGCATCTGTTCATTGGGAGGTTACTGAAAGAGTTGAATGCACGTGAGTGTGTGTGTGTGTGTGTGTGTGTGTGTGTGTGTCTTTTTCAGTTTTTTTAAAGAGAGAGGGAGAGTGAGAGACAAAGAGAATCAACTTTATTTAGTTTTTCATCTGGATTTCATTGCTCAGACACTTAGTTGTGTATGTGGTGCTGGGGTTTGAACCTGGGTCCTCATGCTTGCCAGGCAAGCATGATACCACTGAACCACCATTCCAGCCCCTGGTTTTTTGTGTTCACAGAGAACATGGTGAAGGTGGTGAAGGAGTGAAGGTGGTGAAGGAGTGAAGCTGAAGAGTTCAAAGTCAAATGCCTACAGGGTAAGGTAGGGAATTCAAGGCTGGGGGATTCAGGGACACTTGTGATGAAAGGGGACAGCCACTATTCACCGCTAGCCAAGAAATCTGGATGTTTCAGATAAACCCAGATGTTTACATATTAACTAACCAAGCTGTTCCCTCCACAAAGCGCTTCTCTGCCATCTTCTTTATAACTCTCTAATTGAGCTCCACTCTGGATATTACTATTTCAACATGCAATCAATAAACAATCCTTTAATTAAATACTTTATATTATTTTTTACACTGTGCTTTCAAAATCATCTCCTGAGGATTTTCTTTATGCTTCGTTTTTCTTTGTTTTCCAGACCAACTCTGTAACTGGCTTCTGATACTTTTAAAGTGAAAAGTATTTTTGTGGGCATTTTAGACATAAGAATTAGCCCTCCCGTTTGTCATCTTAAAAGGACAGCACGGATTCCCATCCTTATCAGCATCTGAGCCCCAAATGCAGTGTGCGGACAGTGGTCCCAGCCATCCAAGCTAGGACAGGGGCGTCCTCCCTGGTTACCAACTGTCTCTGGCTCCACCTGCTGGCCACAGGCTGAATCCATCAGGCACACTGTGCTCTCACTAAAGCACAAAGTTCTAAAGGTGAGCCAGAATTCATCACCCTGAGGAACTGGAAATCTTTAAGGCTCAAACAGAAGCCAAAGCTCAGAGTAGATATAACAGGAAGCATTTCCAGGAAACATCGCTCCAGCTCTTCCTCTGCTTCCTGGGGTGGGGGCTCACTTTTTTATTTTTTTGCAGCCACTCTGTTTTCTATGGTTGAAGCACCACAACCAAGCATCGTGTCCACCCCTTCGTGAGAATTTCCTGTGCGGTGTGCACTTCATTACCTCTCAACAGTTGTGAAATAGAAGAGCCGTAGTGGGAAGGCAGGGACCTCTACCAGTTCCTTAACACTCCTTAGACACAAGGCCTTATGAAGGGACTCTTTCCTTCAGTGTCCTAGCTCTCCAGCTCCGAATCCCATGAAGCTATGAATCTTGGGCAAAGCTACCAGGGCACCACCCAAGCATGCTGGCCAGCCACATCCACCAGAATGTGACCACCAGCCCTGGAAATGTGACCCGTCCAGTCTGAGATGTCCTTCATTGTAAAATGCGCACTTAATTTTAAAGTCCTAGTACAAAAAGTATAGAAAATATCATCACTAATTTTATATTGATTATCTACAAATACGATCATATTTAAATATACAGAGTTAATGAAAATGCCAAAGTTAATGTCTCCAGTTTCCCTTTCCTTTTTAATTTTGGCACTAGAAAATTTTAAATTCCATGTGTGGCTCACATGCAATTGGACAGACTTGACCTAAATAGTTGAACACTTAAAGCACTCAGTTATTCTCAAGTGTCAACCCTCTGAATCTGGGGAGTTAAACATACAAGAATTCAGCCAACCGTGGTTCAAAAATATTTGGAAAAAAATGGTATTGAACATGTACAGACTTTTTTAAATCTTGTCACTATTGCTTAAACAATAGAGTATACTGAATACATAGCATTTACTGTTTTAAGCATTGTAAGTAATAGATGATTTAAAGAATACGGGAAGCTATACATAGATTATATGCAAATAATACGCTAACTTATATAACAGACTTGAAAATTTTCAGAGGATTCCAAAACTAATCCCCCAAACACTGAAGGGTAACCAAATGTCAGCAGAAAGAAGAATATATCTAAGATCTTTTTAATTTATTTATAGTGTCTTTTGTCTGACTCTCCATGGTAAACAAGAATGTCTGGTTCTCCTGCTCATAGGATGGTCGTTTGCTCTGACTTCATCTTAAGATCCTGAGGACAGCCTCCCTGGTGATCAAGTCAGCCTGGCCAGGAAATCCCCTGAAATCTTCCCTGGAACACATATTAAAGAGGCATAAGCTACTTTGGATGGAGATCTGATCCAAAAATTTAGGATCTTGGGCAATTCACAAGCTGCAAATGATCAATACACTTTTTTAAATATTCCCTTACACTGGTAATCTAAGAAACAGAAATTAAAACATGGGGGGGGGCTAGAGCAATAGCTCAGCAGTTCAAGCACTTGCCTGGCATGTTTGAGCACCCGGGTTCAAACCTCAGCGCCACATACACAATTAAGTGTCAGAAAAACAAAGTCCGGATGAATAAATAAATGAAGTTGATTCTTTCTCTCTCTCCCTTTCTCTCTCTCTCTCTCTCTTCAAAAAAGACAAAAATCTTTAAAATGTGGTATTTCACTTTTAGCCTGTCATGGCTCAACTTTTTAAATGATGGTCAGAACTGGCCAGGGTATATGGAAATTGGTACATTTATTCATTACCTGGAGAAGTTGAAGTTCACGCGACCTTTGTAGGGGCAACTTAGCAATATGGATAAATGGCCTTACAACTGCACAAAGCCACTGAGCCAGCAATTCCATCGCTAGGGACGTTGTCAAAGGCAACCTTCATTGCTGTGCTCAATAACGTATCTTTAGATTACCATGAGAATAATAGCAAAAACACCATCAAACCAAGGAATTATTTTTAATGAGGGCATATTGAGAAAATAGAATAACATGTTGCCAGTAAAATATTGCTAGAGTATTGAATCATGAACTCTTCCTCCCACTCCTCCGCTCAACCTATGCGATCATTTTTAAATGAAGCAGATCATGTCACTCCTGGTTTAAGGCACTTCAGTTGTGTTAGTCAGCTTTCCCCTCCTATGATAAAGACCTATCTGTGTTAGTCAGCTTTGGGTTGCTGTGACCAAAACACATGACAAGAACAACTTAGAAAGTAAAGATTTATTTTGGCTCATGGTTTCAGATTTAGTGCATGGTTAGCTGGATACAAGGCATCATGGCAGAAGGGCTCAGCAGAGGAAAAGCTGCTCAGCACATGGCAGCTGGGAAAGAGAGACAGGAAGGAGCCAGTGACAGATTATTCCCCAAAGCCACACCTTCAGTGACCTACATCATCTAGTCACATCCAACCTGCCTATTGTTTTTCACCTTCTCCAAATAAATCCATTCAAATTATATTCCATCAAATGGATTAATCCACTAATGAGGTCGGAGCCCTCAGGATCCAGTCTTTTCACCTCCGAACATTGCTGCATTGCCTGACCCTTGACCTTTTGAGGGGATTGTTATGGACTGGATGAAAGGTGTTCCCCAAAAACTCAATATGTAAGACAATGTGGAGGCTCAGGTGTAACGATTGGGTTATAAGAGTCTTACCCCAATCCATGAGTTAATGGGATTAACTAATAACTGAAGGCAGGTAGCTGGAGGAAGTGGGTTATTGGGGCCCTGCCTTTGGGGCATATATTTTGTTTCTGGTGTGGAGTCTCTCTGCTCCCTGGAGCCAGGCCTTCCTCCATGATGTTCTGGCTCCTCTCAAGCCCCAAGGAATGGAACCAGCCTTCTGTGTACAAAGACCTCTGAAACTGCGAACCTCTAAATAAACTTTTCCTCCCAAAATTGTTCTCATCAGGTCCTTTAGTCATATCAATGAAAAAGGTGACTAAAACAGAAACTGGTACCAAGAAGTGGGGTCACTGCTGTGCCTAACCTGACCATGTGGTTTAGAAACTTTGGAATTTATTGGAATTTGTGGGGGAATTTTGAGATGTTGAGCAGGGCAAGTTGGAAATGCTTTAGATTGTTGTAAGTAGAGCTTAATAGTTGATTCTGGTAGCCTCTCAGAAGATCAGAATGTCTATAGGACTGTGCACAGTAAAGACAGGGCTCAAGAGATTTCAGAGGAGGAGGAGGACTCTTGGAAATTGGACTAGAGACAACTCACGTTATGTTCTGGCTAAGAAGCTCACTGCATTTTGCCCAGGTCCTGAAACTTTCTGTGAAACTGATTTTAAAAGTGCTGGACTTCTTAATCTGGCAGAAGAAATTTCTAAACAGCATAGTGTTCAGATGGTGGCATGGGTATTGCTAGCAGCTTTCAGCCAAGTTTATTCAGTTATCAGCAGAAAGATTTGAAAAACTTGGACTTGTAGGTGGGAGTATAACTGGGGCTAAATAAGTTGCAGTTGACACATTATGTTACTGCCAGTAAAGAAATTCTAAAGACTTTGGCTAGAGACAGTGAAAAAGACAATTTGAGGACATCTCAGGAATTTGCAAGACTATACCCATCTGAGGCTCAAGGAAGTAAAAATCCCTTTGAGCAGAGATCAGTGGGGGCACCCTTCTTGCACAAAAGGGTCTAGGAAGGTTTTCAGCATGTTCAGTCACCCAGGCACTGGGGGGCTGCTGCAGCCGTGGTCCCTGGTGGCCTGGCTGCAAGGTTCTGCAGGATTGTAGGATGCTGGAGCTAAGGTGAGTGGTGGGGTCTTGGAGGCTTCCACCAAGATGGCGGCCCTGAGGGTTGTGGGCAGTGAATGGAGGTGTGAGAGAAGAGGCCAAAGCTGCCATGGAGACCCCTGAGATTGTCAGTGCTGTGGAGCTTCTGCCCAGGAAAGTTGCAGGAATGAAACACAGACAAGTGAACAGGGAGGTCATGTGGACTTCAACCTGCTAGGCCTTTTGTGGAGAACATCACGAGGCCATGTGCTGTAGATGCCAGACATGGAGCTACTGGACTTGTTTGCCCAGCAGGATTTCAATCTTGTTTTGGTCCCATCCCTTCTTTCTATGTCCCTATTTTTCTGAATGGAATCATTTACTTTGTAACTTTATATACTGGACATATGTAATGTGATTTTTTTAAGAGAGAGGGACAGTGAGAAAGAGAAAGAGAGAAACAACTTTGTTTAGTTTTTCATCTGGTTTTCATTGCTCCAACACTTAGTTTTGTATGTGGTGCTGGGGTTTGAGCCCATGTCCTCGTGCATGCCAGGCAAACTCCATAACCCCTGAGCCACAGCTCCAGCACATTGATTTTATTTTTATAGGAGCTCATGATGCAAGTTTGCCTTGCGTCTCAGAGGAGATTTTTGCACTTGAACTTTCAGGCAATCTTGGAATTGCTGAGACTATGGGGACTCCTGTAAAGGAACTAAATGTCTTTTGCATTGTGAGATTGCCGTGAGCTACTGAAGGCCAGGTGTGGAATGTTATGGTTTGGATGAAAGGTGTCCCCCAAAAGCTCAAAATGTGAGAAAATGAGAAGGCTGAGGTGAGATGATGGGTTACAGGAAACCTTAATCCAATCAGTGAGTTAAGCCTTTTATAGGGATTAACTGGCAGGTAGGGTATGGCTGTGCTACGGGTTTGGTGGTGTCCCTGGAGACGACACGGAGCAAAGCATAGGGAGAAGAGCAGACTTCCCCAGAGTGGGAGAAGGGGGCAGAGCGGAAAAAACAGTTAGGTTTACCCTTTTTATAGGATGTTCTCCCTTCAATTGGTCATCTTCTCCCTTCCCCCAATCCTAGGACATGGGCATGGGAAATTATGGTTGGGTCCAGCCTTGGGTTTGCACCTCAGGCATCAACAGAAAGAATGTGGCACCTTGCTTAGCAGAAGAGAGTGTCTGCATCTGGACCCACCTTGCCAGACCCTTCTTACTACCATTGGGGGTGTCAAATTGATCTTAAAAGAAAAAGAACCAGTTTTCCCTTGATTGACTTGAACATTCTAACTACTCTGACTGCCTAACTTTACCACCTGTCTCTGCTGGAGGAGGTGGGAATTGGGGACAGGCCTTTGGGGTATATATTTTGTATCTGGCAAGTGAAGTCTCTCTCTGCTCCCTGGAGCCATGCCTTCCACCATGATGTTCAGCCTCATCTGAAGCCCTGAGGAACGCAGCCAGCCTTCTGTGGACTAAGACTTCTAAAACTGTCAGCCCCTAAATTAACTTTTCCTCCTAAAATTGTTCTCATCAGGTCCTTGAGTCACAGCAATGAAAACGCTGGCTAAAACAAGGACGTTCCAGATGTAAACCATCACACTGTCACCAACTCCCTCCTTTGGCTCATGGTTTCTGAGGTTTCATTCCATGGTCGACTGGTTCCATTGCTCTAGGCCTGAAGCAAGGTAGAATACCATGGCGAATGGCAGCCAGGAAGCAAGAAGAGACGGAGGGACCAAAGACAAGAAATACCCCTCCAGGGCACATGCTCAGTGACCTACTTTCTCCAGCGGTACCCACCTATCAATTCCACTACCTCCACTGATGATATCAGAGCCCTCAGGATCCAGTTGCTCTGCCCAAAAGCCACTCTCTGAACACTGCTGCGGTGGGGATCCAGCCCTCAACACACAAGTCTTTGGTGGACACTTCATAGACAAATCATAAAGCCACTGACTTTGCCTGATATTACGACTAATCCCCCAGGCCTCTTATGGCCCCGGGGATCTGGGCCCTACCTCTACCTCCAGTTTCAGCTCTAGGCAGCCTCCTCTCTCTTACTCACCCCTCACCAGCCACAGGGACCCTCTCCAAGTCCCACAGCCCTGGACCACTCTCCAGGAGCTAGGATTTCACTGCAGCCTCTGGTTGGATACTACTTGCACCCATCCCCACTCTTCTCCTGGCCAAACCCTCCTCATTCGAGAGGGCTCAGTTACAAGTGGCACTTCTCCCAGGAAACCCTTCCCTAACCCCTTAGTCTAAATCAGACCTCCTTGTTTCCCACCTCGTATGATCTTCTCTTTTCCTCCATGTGACTTAACCCAGGCTCTGACTCTACATTTATTTCTGGGCTTATCTGCTGAATGCCCGTCTCCCTGCCTGACTACACAATTCATAACTAGCATACAGGAGCTGCAGCATAAACGCATGTGGAATAAATGTATGGTGTCCTACTAAGCAAGAGACAGGTCACAAAACAGCATGATGAAATTCTAATATCAATAAAAATGCATATATGTATATGATTATTTCTGGACATCAAAATTTTTCAAAGATCCAAAGAAAAATCCAAGCTGGGAATACCAATTATCTCTGTGTCATGATTTTTACTTCTCTGCTTTTATTCAGCTTTCCTACAATAAGCATATTAATTTCAAAATGGCAGGGGGCATATTTTAAAAATAATCATGACAACTAAGGTCCTGGGTTTGAGCTTCAATTTTTGAGAACATTTTAATCTTGAGAAATCAAAGCTCTTCACATATTCTTGATTAGTGGGGAGAGGACTCCTCCCCTTTCTCAGAGAAGAAGGGACGGAATAATGTGCATATAAAGTTTTTTTTTTAAGATTGAGGGTCAGTGAGAGAGAGAGACAGAAACAATTTTTTATTTAGCTTTTCCTGTGGCTTTCATTGCTCTGACACTTTGTTGTGTATGTGGTGCTGGGGTTTGAACTCACACACTTGTGCATGACAGGCAAGCGCCATAACCACTGAGTCACCACTCCAACCCCAAAAGTTTTGCACACATTTCAGTATTTACTCTGGGTAAAGTGAGACAGACCTAAAGTGTGTAGGGTGACAGGCATTTTCCCAGTGGTCCTGGAATCTGCAAATACGAGGCGCTGACAATTGGTTGAGGAGCTGGAGCCCATTCCCTGTCAACGTCACTTGGTGCTGGTTGTGACCACCCAGTGAGGCAAGCATTGGAAGCGACTGAGAATTCAAACGAGCCCACCATGGGGAGAGGAGCAGGACCAATTTCACAGGAACAGAGTTATCTCCTCTCTTTCCTCCAAGACCAAGGGCTGGGAAACAAATGGCCTCCAGCCCCCCAGGGTGAGTTCTGGCAGAGGTTAAAAATAAATCCAGGTGCAAGCTGAAATATTCAGTATTGGGGAGACATGACATCTATGTGCTGAAGAACTCAACTTGGTGAACCCTTTCTGCATTCTCTCAGTAAACCTCCAGCAATGGGGGCATCTGCTTTGACATCTTTCTCTTCCACCTTTCACTTGTTGTGCACAACTTCAGAGAAGAGCTGCTTGTTCCACCCACAGTGCATCAGGCACTATGCTAGGAATGCAGGCAACAGCAGAGGGACAAGGTGCTGGCCCTGCTTGTAAGCAGCACATAATCTAGCCACTACCATCTCTGCTGCTAAGTTCCCTCAGCATCCCCAGCACTGCCAGCTTCATCCCTCCTTGCTTAGTGTCCCTACTATGTTCCCTTTAGCCTTCATCCCAGCGAACTGCAAGATACTCACCTAGGAGTTTTCTCTACTCTTTTTCTGTAATCTTCTCGAGGACACAGACTCTACTTTGAATCTGCATCTGTAGATTCATAGATGCTGCTCAAAAAATAGCAGCATTATTTATTATCAGCAAATTATGAAACTGCCTGAACCATTTCACGAGCAAATGTCAATAAATCAGTGAAGGTTATCTAGAAAGAAAATGCTAGCAAGGCTTCGTGCTTTAACAATTGGACAGAGGCATGTGCTGCCTCTGTTTGTGTGTCATTTCTGTCACAAATAAACAGGAGTTGAAAGAAGACTGATACAGGAAGTAGGGAGACCTTCCTTCAAGGTCCTCTCTGGTGCAGATGCTTCAGGTCTGACCCCTGCAGTCACTGTCCCAGAAAAGATTGTAGCTCACAGATTTCCAATAAAGACTAAGAGCTCCTCCTAAGAGAAGTAATTGAAGGCTGCCGTCAAAAATATAAGTCATCCCTACCACATAACTACCCTGCCGTAAGGTCCAAGACCAGTCAAAACTTACACAGAGCAGCTTCATCAGCAACAGGGTACCCAGGATGGTGAAGGCGATATTGTGAGGAAATAAGACAGGGAATGGGTTGGGTGATGATTAACCCAAGAGAGACAAAATCCAGTGGCGGTGGAAGAGCTGACTCAAGTACCACAAGAGGGGTGATATTGTTTCCATATGGTTCCAAAGGTCCAAGCTAGACCCCACATATGGAATTATGATAAGCAATGCAAATTTGTAATTCAAGGTCAAAGACAACAGCACAGAAGAAAACTGCCTTTGAAACGCTGCTTTTAAATTTTAGAAAAAAGGGGCTGGAGCGGTGGCTCAGCAATTTCGGCGCTTGCCTGGCAAGCACGAGGACCCAGGTTCAAACCCCAGCACCATGTACACAACTAAGTGTTGGAGCAACTAAGGCCATGTGAAAAAACTAAATAAAGTTAGCTCTCTCTTTAAAAAAATAAATAAATAAAATATAATTTAGAAAAAGAGTGCTGGGTGGGCACATTGAGGAAGCATAACTGAGTCGTGTAGCTTCCTGCCTACCAGGAAAGAAGGCTACATCTAACATCCCATGACACTGCTCTCCAACTCACGGGTTCACAGCCCTCCGAATGTGCCTGGGATTTTCAGCCCCTTGCCTGGCACCTAGCAGCTCTACTTATCTTGAACACACTTTGATCTCTTCAAGTCCATAAAGCCCAGCTAACAGATAACATATCACCAGGGTGCCTCTACTCTGATCTCTTTGAACTTATTATTTCAATTATTCAATTATTTATGTTTTGTCCTCCAATTAAATGCTAGTCTCCACACATCACCAGAATTCCTCTACTTTGACCTCTTTGGACTTGTCATTTCAACTATGGATATTTAGACATATTTATAATGAGATACTAGTCTCCTTATTCATAAGGAGATACCAGTCTCCTTAAAGGAAGATGCCAGGTGGATTAACCTAGTAGCTTGCTCTTAAAAGGCCCTCAGTAGACATCCACTGGATTCCAGCCAAAGAATGGAAGAAACCCATTCTGCAAGGTCTTGGACAACATCTGTGTTGTTGTTGTTGTTGTTGTTGTTTTCCCCCAGCACAGCATTTGCCATCCATCATGGAAGAGATTGGAAGAGAAAAAAGTGAAGTAAAGTACAAGGTCACTTACAGGCAACTCCATTCTCAAGGTTGGAATGTTCTCTGCCTTTCTGCAAACAGCAGACCAGATGGCCTCCTGAATCTTGGCTTTCGTGGCTTAACTCTAATTACAATGTTAGTTAGCAATGAGTCGGGTGATTCACAATTGCTGGTAGATTTCCTCCAAGCACCGGGGCTTTTTCTTCGACTCCAAGATCAGGGTGCCTTTGCCTTCAGCCTCATGCTTGCTTCCTGCATGATAATTGCTTCGCTGTTTAGAAAATGAAATGAGCGCAAGACTACCAAAGCTAGCTGAAAGCAACGAGCGCTCCAGGAGACAGGAGGTAGCAGCAGCCAGATGGCTAAGTAGCCTCTGATGATGCTGCAGTCAAATTGGGAGGCACAAATCAGGAAATGCTCCTGGATGCGCAAATGCCACGCACCAGGTGTCAAACGCAGAGGTGCACATGTGTCTGCCTAGATGTGTCATGAATGTGGTTAAGAAGAAACTCTTAAGTCCAAGGCCTTGGAAATGTGCATGTTCAAAAGGACTTTTCAAGGTCATCTGGTCAAACCTTTCAAAAGGCGCAAAGACTCTACAATAAAAGAGCTCACCCAAGTTCCGGTCAAACCTTTCCCATGAAGGCAACAGCTTCCAGAGGCAGCTCTGTTTGGGACAGTTATTGCTAGGGTTCCTTTCCTCCTAATACGCTCAAGCACACTGCTTTAACTCTTCCTTACTGGTTCTTGTTATACTCCCTGGGGCTAAGCAGGAAAGCAAAAGACCTCTCCATTCATGGGCAAATTTCTCAAACAACTAAGAAAGCTTTTAGCTCACCCTGAATCTTTATTTCTTTAAATACCCCCAAGTACTTAACTTCTTATTGCATAATTTAATCTCACATTTCTGCACCTCCTCTTCCTACAGCTTTCTCTCAGGGAACCTGTTCCCCTGCTGGGTGGGGCTCCCTGGGTTCTAACCTCCTGACCCCCACCCTCTGGCCACAATGAATTGGTTCAGCGGTGGATACCTGGCACAAACACAGCCACCCGTAAATCCCCTGGACCATCAGCCCAGTGAGGAAAAAATAAGCAAATCAGTCAGGAATGCCCTCCTGAGAACTGGGGCATTTGGAGACCAGGAAGCTGGAGGGTCATGCTGAGCTAGCATAAGAGCGGCCATGTGGGACCAGGGGCAAGACGGGTGGGCAAAGGAAAGAAGCACGTTAGAAAAGACAGGATAACCAGAGACACGAAGAGAAAACAGGAGGCATGAGGAAGGCAGATGGAGATGAGAGAGAGAGGGACACTTCCTCCCTTTCCCAAGACTTGAAGATTTTCTGAATTCCCAAGAATCTGTATTCTTTCAATAAAAGAGGAGAAGATTTGGTTGGGAGAATCATCATTTCTTGCAACTTTAAGATGCCGGGCTAGAAGATCTTCCCATTCCTGACCTCTTAGAAGGAAATCATCCATTTCCATGCAAACACAAAGAGGGGCTTGTACATTGCATTTGCCTGTATGTGCATAGTAGGCATCATAAACTCGATCTAAATGAAAATGGCTAGAAATTATAACCTGTGACTGCAACGGTGCAAACACTTATTGTGTGCTCACTGAATACAGTGTCCTGCGCTGGGTACACAGCAACCGTGGCAGCCCTCCAGGAGCTTAGAGTCTTGTGAGGGAAGTGCACACAGCCACACGAAGCACAGCAGAGTGTCACAGGCTACCGCCAACAGCAGGGAGGAGAAGTGGAGGCCAGGAAGCTTTCATTCCTTTCTTAGTCAAGAAATGTTATGTGGGGGCTGGAGTGGTGGCTCAGAGGTTAAGGAGCTTGCCTGGCAAGCATGAGGATGCGAGTTCGAACCCCAGCACCATGTACACAATGAAGTGTCTGATGAAAAACCAAATAAAGATTACTTCTGTCTGTCTCTCTCTCTCTCCCCGCTCTTTCTTAAAAAAAAAAAAATATTATGTGGGCAAAGGATTTAGGATCATTTTTAATTTTCTTCTTTATCTTTTCTGCCACATTTTCATTGCTGCATTATAGTTGCACATGATAGGGTTTGTGGTTACATATTCATACATGCACACAACAGAACAGTATCATTTGCCCGATATCCTTATACTTTTGACTACATAAAAGAAAAAGCTTAGGATTTTTTTCATAAATAAACAAGACCTTAATAAGAAATTAAAGATTGAATGAAGACAGTAAAAAAAATAAATAAATAAAATCTAGGAACACAGGAGAGTGATTAGCCCTGACTGAGGAGATTAGAGAAGGGCCATTTCAGTAGGATTGTGAAGGATGAAGAAATTAAATAGGTCACTATGCAAGGAGAAGAACCTCCAAGGAGATTGAAAGGGGACAGTTAGAGCAGAAAGGCAGCCATCTAGGTGGCACGTTCAGAGTGAGCAGTAGAGCAGGGTTGGACAGGGACTGCAGGACAGTACAGAGCAAAGCAGAACTGTCACATGGCTCGTTGTGTGCTGGGTCTTGATCACTCTGCTTCTAAGACAAAGGAAAGATGTAGGTGGTTTTGCATAAGGTGCCAGCAAGTAGAATGGCATTAAAAAGAGTCTGGAGCCAGTGTCAGTGGTTGAAGGAGGGGTCATTGCCAGGGTGTCTCAAAAGTCCCTTCCCACAAGGGCACAGCTTCAGTTCATGCTAAGTTGGCATCATGAAAGCTGAATTGCAATTAAACATGTTGGTGTCACCTTGAAATGTGTCATATCTCTTCTATATCTCTTATTTCTATAAAACAAAGTGTGACATCCAAAAATGCCAGATGGCAAAGTTGAAGTGAAACACTTCCGGCTTCTTCTGGCAATAACTGAAAAGGTTTGTGTGAGAGGTCAGGACCAAACAAGACTGCCAATTTGAAGGTGGAACTGAGATCCAAATGCAAACAGCATCAAAAATTTTTAGCTATAATTTCACCAGGCCTAAATTGATCATGGATACCTGTTGAAACTTCAGGGTTCTACATCTTAAACTTGTTCCCTATGGCTAGGTTGTGAATACTACACTCTGTCCTGCAGCAGATTTAAAATACAGCCACGTAGCTTTGATCAACTGAAACAGGTACTCCTACAAGATTACACAACCCCTGTGCAATCAGGGAAGAATCCAGGGGTCAAAACTCAGATACACCCAGCCTAGAATCAGACTGTGCACCAGAAAAACCACAATTTATCCTAATCCTTGGCCGACCTTATTTCTACCTGGTTGGTAGTTTTGAGATACTCATTGAAGTTGAAGCAATGTGGTAAAAATTCTTCATTTCCCGATCTAAAGATTGCTTCCTGCAAGGTGAGCCAGAGTCATGGAAAATGATCAGCCTTATTTCAAAAATAACCTCGGTTTTATCACCCAATAAACGTCTATTTGTGAGAGTAAGTGTTTGAGAACATCATTTTTCATTCCAGAGATCCTGAGACAGAGGTAAGACACAGGCAAGGAAATGGGTATGTATAGGGAATTTAGAGGTGGGGATGACAATATTCGATAACGAAGAGGGACTGAGAAAGAGAGAGGGAACAGAAAACAGTGGAATCTCTTAATCCACAGTCATGCACCATGTGCTCTCGACATGCACAACATGATGCTGGATGTGAATGCCGCAACTTCGAGAAACCCATAGCATCGCACACTCTTTGGTAGACAGTACAGACGAGAAAATCACAACCAAGTGGAAGGAAACAGGGTGCTGCGGAAATAGCTAGGAGGAGAATTCTAACATAGCCCGGAGGCATCAGAGAAGATTTCCAAGAGGGATCAATACTCGAATGGAGGCCAGTAAAGGCAATGTATAAAAATTAGCCATGCTCATGGGAATCACAAGGCATGGAGGTGACTCCAGGCATATGCTCCAAGTCAGACTTCGCAGATTCAGATCTTGGCTCTGCCGCTTGCCAGGTGTATGACCTTAAGCAAGTTATTAATTCCCTTTGTGTCTCATTGTCCTTTGTATATTAAGTGGAGATGATAACTCTTTCCTCCTTGAGCTATAATAAGGACCAAATTATGTAAACCAAGAGCTCTTGGCACAGTGACTGACACAGGAAAGTGTCAAATGAATGGTACCGCTTTCTTTATAAATGAGACAGAATGGCATGTGCAAAGGCTAAAGGGGGAGAGAGTGCATGGAAGGTTCCAGGGAAGTAGCTCCATGTTGCCAGAGCACTGGGGAAGTGGTAAATGATGGGCCCAGACAGGTAGCAAAGGCCAAGTCCAGGGGGCTCTTTTAAAGGGGCATGGAAAGGTCACGGCGTGCACAGTGAAGTCATCAGACAAGACAGCCTTGTGAGTGCTACGGCTTGTGTCTTGAGTGTCCCCCCAAAGGCCTATGTGTTAGAGACTTGGTTGTTGGGGGAGTGCCCTCAAAGGGCACTGTGGGACACAAGATCCTTCCTTTCTCTCTCTTTTTTGCTTCCCAGCCATGAACTGAGCAGTTTCGCTCTGCTGCCTACCCCGCCATAATGTGCTGCCATGCCGCTTACCCAAAAGTCAACCAAACAGGAACTACGACCTCCAAAACCTTGAGCCAAAGTAAACCTTTTATCTTTATAAGCTGATTATCTCAAGTTTTTAGTACAGTGCCCAAAAGCTGACTCACACACAGAGTGACCCAGAGCACTCTTCTGGGGACAAGGTTACATCCAGTACTTGACAGACAGCTTATGCCTACTTTTCTGAGGTGCACACACTTGCAGAAAGAAAAACAATGGAGTGGAGATTCAGTTAAACTCATCAACGGTCACCGGGCACTGCAGTACAAGCCTGTGATCCCAGAGGCTCAGGAGGCTGAGGCCGGAGGATGAAACGTTCAAAACCAGCCTCAGCAACTTAGTGAGGCAATTTAGCAAGACTCTGACTCAAAAAATTAGAAAGGCTGGGGAGGTGACTCAGTGGTTAAAGGCCCCTGGGTTCAATCTCTATTTAAAAAAAAAAGCCACAAAGATTGTTTCACTGAAAAAGAAGCAGTCACACAGTCAGGAGTGGTAGGGAACAACAAGGAGGTCAAGTCCTTGGACAAAAACTCTTAGAGCAGGAATAGGGTCCATCTGAATAATAGGAGAGGGAACAGGCACATTCCACCTTCATTGGGACTCCACTTCTTATCTTGTCTCTTACACGTAACAAAATGACTCCTTTCATCTGTGTGCTAATAAATAGGAGCTGGGCCTCGGCCACTCTCAACCCAGTAACCAGACAGCTGTGTGTCCATGAAGATGCTCACAGAGAATGACAGTCTAGCCTCAATATACTTTTTTTTTTTTTCAGGGCGAGGACCCAACTCAGGGCCTTGCTCATGCTAGGCAAGCGCTCTGCCACTGAGCTAAATCCCCAACCCCTCAACATACTTTCTTAAAACCTCAAGGCAATACTAGTTGTTGCAAGCTGAGCCAAAGCTCCAGTGGGTCTTGGGTATTTTCCTAGAAGATATAAAATCAGCATATTACCACGACACTGCTACAGCAATGTTTATAGCAGCACAATTCACAATAGCTAAATTATGGAATCAACCCAGATGCCCTTCATTGGATGAATGCATCCAAGAAATATGGTATATGTATGTGTGGATACATATATGTGTATACATATACACACACACATACACAATGGAATTCTACTCAGACTCATAGCATTTGTGGGTAAATGGATAGAAATGGAAAAAATTATGCTGAGAAAATTAGCCAGACTCAGAGACTCAAATACTCAAGTATTTTCTCTCATGTGTGGAAGATAGGGTAAAAGTATGGATAGGGTGAAAGATAGCCAACCTTATATAACAGACTCACCAAAGTCAGAAAAACTCATGATCTAGGAGAAATCTAAGCAAAAAAGGAAGAAGAGGGAGGAAGGAAAGGGAAATGGGGGGCTATAAATACCATATGGTATATTTCACTCCCCTGAGAAGCTAAGTGATACTCATATGGGCATTTAAAATGGAAAATTCAAAAAAATTATTAGATATGTATGTACACATTAATATTTGCATTAGGGGAGAATGGGGACAGGGTGGGATATACATTGGGTTCATGTTTCATTATCATCACATGAGAATGGATGAATACGTAACAACAAATCCCCTCATCATATGAGACTATGTTGCACCAAAAAACAAAGCTCCAATGGGTATTGCACATCAGTAATTAATTTATAATAACTTGGAGGATAAAATAATTATCACTTATTAAATAGAAATTGAAAAATTAATAACAGGAGCACAGTGCTGGGACTGGAATTAATGACAACACTGGAATGGATGGTTTGATGAGGCCATTCCAGCTCCTGATCTGTCCGACCTTCACCTTCTCAAACATCTGGTCTACAAAAGAGCAAAATATGGAATTAAAAGTCAGACAGTTCTGGGTTCAAATCTCAGCTCTGGCACTTCCTAGCTGATCGCCAATGGAAAAA
>PVKS010033931.1:0-21314 GCA_004027875.1 Aplodontia rufa | reverse complement strand
TGGATCCAAAAACTGTGGTACATTTATACCATGGAATATTACACAGCAATTAGAAACAATGATATTGCAGCCTTCGAGGGTAAATGGATGGTTATGGAAGAGATCATGATGAGTAAAATCAGCTTAACCCAGAGATCTAAGGGTCGATTGTCTCCACTCATCTGTGGAGGTGGGGACTAGACCCTGGACAATGAGAAAGCTGGTCTATTAGTATGTGTTAAATCCAGATAAGATGTAATGCTTTACAACCTAATACTTTTTTTAGAGATATAGTGGGAAGGGAAAGGGTGGGATAAGGAAGGGTAATGGGGGGGGGGCACTCCTGGGGGTAATTGCAATATCCAGAATATATACACATTTTATATTATTTTGTTAAAATCTTATAAGGTTGTTCAAAAATAAAAAAAAAATTAAAAAAAAAAAAGAAAAGAAAAGAAATGTTCTCTTCCAGCTCTAACTCTACAATGTTGTTAAAGTGAGAGCAGTAAATACCAGACCCTTCTCTGTAGGATCACCCAGCTTCATGGCCTGGTCTTTTTCACTGGCTCCCAACCCAACCTCTGCCCCAACAATTTTTTCCAAGATTCCAGGGCTTCCACAGTGAGGTAATAATGTACCACGGGGGCAACCTTCCACAGCAGGCCCTGCTTTCTAATGATGTTGCTTTGTTATCACTCTTGTGACTACTGGAAATGACTGTTTTACCACCTGGAAAAAATGAGGTCCTTCTCTGGAGCTCTTTTTTTTTTTTTTTTTTAAAGAGAGAATCAACTTCATTTTTTTCATCTGGCCTTTGTTTCTCCAACACTCGGTTGTGTATGTGGTGCTGGAGTCTGAACCCAGGTCTTTGTGAGTTTCAGGCAAGCACCAAAACAACTGAGCCACTGCTCCAGCCACTCTCCTGAACTCTCTTGATCCCTCATCTACAGCCTTTATTCTCACAGCCCACTGCTAGATAAAAAGCGTCCTGTTACAGCATCAGGCTCCCTCTGTGCCAGGACCAACTCTCCCTGGAACCCCAGTTAGTCAGAGATACCAATGTAGACTCCTCCTTCCTCATGATGACTTGGGGACAGGCAGCCACAGGCTCTTTTCCCCTATGGTAACTTTGATTAGGCCATCAGAGTGTTCTGATAACATCCGTTACAAAGGAAGAGGTTTGAGTCCTGTTCCTTTTCTTGCAGTGTAGTTCCTTGATCGCTTTGCAAATTTGTTGGTTATTGCATACCAAGGGATTTGAGAGGCATCTGCTGTTTTTTTTAGATGACTATGTAAAAGTAGCTCTTTACACAGCAGGGGAATGGCTAAGTATGATTGCTCAGATGACTCTCATAAAACAAAGAAGACATGTTCCAGGACAGTTCTAAGAACGTTCTATCTACCTGTGCAGGGAAGCAGCTATCTCTCAAATGGCAGATTGACTCACCAAAAGTGTTAACAATTTATTGGTACCCCCATCAGAGTAGGGAGCCCTGGGATGTTCTGGAGCAGAGAGACATGCAGTGAAAGGTATTCAGAACTGAATAGTCTGGCCTGAAGGGTAGCCTTCCAACTCCTGACCCCTCTATCATTTTCCAGGAGACGCTGGTGAACCTAGCAGGGCTCCTGGTCAGCCTCTTAATGCTTCCTCTGGTGTCAGATTGCCCTAGGTAAGCCAGAAGCAAGACTGGGGAACAGTTGCCCAACAGGGCCTGTACCCCCATTGGCCATCACACTCTCTTGCCCCAGCCTCAGCCTTGGATGTTTCTTCCTCCTCACTACCCTCCACATCTATGCCAACTACCGGGCAGTCCGTGCCCTTGTCATAGAGACCTTGAATGAAAGCCGGCTCCAGCTGGTCCTGAAGCATTTCCTTCAGAGGGGAGAGGTACTTGACCCCACTTCAGCCAATCAGATGGAGCCATTGTGGACAGGTGACCCAACCCTTTAGTCTCAAATCCTGTGTTTCCCAGCTTCTCTCCATGTGTGGGCATACTAACTCCAGCTTCCCACAGGTTTCTGGCCTTCTCTGTCTCTGTCCCTGGGTGTTCCTTTACACCGCTTGATCTCCAGGTGAGTGGCCCGTAGCATCCCATTCATCACTGCTGCCTCCTACACTTCTCACACGTGCTTGTTTAACTTACCCACTGGCTTTTCCTGACCAGGTCCCACTTACTGTTCTAAGTTTTTCATTTTTACTGAACAGACTTGAGGGTCAGCATTAGAGGTTGAAAGCAGCAGGGTATAGAATATAGTATATATGAGAATATGGTTTGTTGGGTAAAGGAAGGATGGTGGGAAAATGGGTGATTTTATAGAGGAAGAAAGGAAGGAAGATCTGGGATGCGTAGGTTATGGTTAAGGAATAGATGGGAACTGAGTGAAAGTATGGACAGTTATGGTTAACATTTGAGGACTACTGCCTTTACTTTACCCCTCCTCCACTGCACTCTTTTTCTCTACCAGTGTCTCTGAGCTGCAGCAGCTGGTTGAGGGGCACCAAGAACCCTACCTCCTTTGCTGGAATCAATCACAAAGTGAGTGTGTCACATTCTCCTAGCCTTAAATTCACCCTCCTGGGGTCAGCCTCATTCCTCCGGCCCCAGGCTATGGACAGCTTAGAGACTGCCTGTGTCCTTGAGGGCACTCTAGACTAAAACTTTAACACATTCAAATTATAGCTGCATGCCCCAATGAAACTCACTTTATCCCTTTGTAAAATGGAGCTACAGTAGCTGCCTTATTACCTTTAACATTTTTCTGATGATCAAATAAGTTGATTATATAAAAGCACTTTGTGTATTGCCACTGCAAATAAGATTATGACCTTTGGCTATCCGTGGGGAATCATTCTCCTCTCCCATCCGCAGTCACCTTTTGGGGAAACAGATTCTTGAGATTGCTGATGCTGTGTTAAAAGATGTTAATTCTTACTATTAAAATAAACCCACTTCAGCAAGCTGTTATGAATTTTATTGTGAATTGAGCATTTCAGTTTGGCCAGAGCATTGGGAAGCAACAGGAGATGAAGTTGGACAGGAGAGGGTGAGGAGAAGGCCTTCCATGTCTGGAAGACAAGTGAAACAGAGTGGTAGGTTTGAGGGCAACAGAGGAAGTGCCTCTTCCCTGATGCCCATCTGTCACCTGTGTCACTCCAGAAAAAGTACAGGTAGTTCTGAGCCAGATGGCAGGCCCT
Organism: Aplodontia rufa; assembly: GCA_004027875.1. NCBI lineage: Eukaryota > Metazoa > Chordata > Mammalia > Rodentia > Aplodontiidae > Aplodontia > Aplodontia rufa. The sequence continues at coordinate 18,139 of PVKS010033931.1, read as the reverse complement.
GAGACTGTTCTAAGGGCTGCCACACACGGGCTGGTGCTTGGAGCCCTTCAAGAAGATGGACCCCTTCCGGGAGAGCTGGAGGAACTGAGGAAACAGTTGCAGGCAGGTAAGCACCTCGGGGACTAGACTAATGACTCAGAGAGGTGTGGAACATCTTTCCTGGTGAGGCATGATAGTTTCTGCTTCTGCACTCCACTCCAGGTGCTGAGAAAGATAGCTGGGTCATGGTTAGGAAGACACATCAAGTGTTGAACAAGCTGTTCCCAAAGTTCTTAAAAGGTAACACTGACCCCATGGCTTCTTGGCCCCTGTAGCCATCTCCCCTGGCACCGTGCCAATCCTTACCCTATGCTTTCATCTGGGCATAAAAAGACCTAACATCTCTCTGTGATCTTATGTCTGGGAATCAGTTTCCCCCTCTATAAGATGAGGAGGTTGGTGATCTCAATCAGGTCAGTGTTGACAGTCTATATAATCCCGGTTGGCATTCAGGAAATGGGGGAGGGAAGAGGGCTCACACTTATGATGACCTTTTATCCAGCCCTTATTCCATCCTGCCCCTTCCCATATTGCTATCTCTGAATTCTGGTTACAACCAGGTAAGGTTTCTGCCTCATTTTATGCCAGAGATCACCCATCAGAGGAGCCCAAGTAGTGCACAGAGTCTGCACCTGGCCTGTGCTACCCACCTATCCAGGGTCGCCCAGAGTCTCCTCCCCACCATTCTCAGCATCACCAGCATCACCCTGTGACCTTTCTGCAGGATTACAAGCTGCTGGCTGGAAGACTGAGAAGCACCAGCTAGAGGTGGATGAGTGGAGGGCCACATGGCTCCTGTCACCAGAAAAGAAGGTCTTGTGAGCAGTCCAGATGGAGGCCCAGGGCCCAGGACAGGAACCTGGAGCAAAGACACTTGGGCCACAATGGGACATAGGAAAGGCAGCTTTATTTTTGCTTTAAGTGAATTGCTATGGCAGGTTGGCCAAGGCATCATGGGAAGTGACTACCAATCAGATTAACTGGACCCCAGGCACAGATAAGTCAAGAAGAAGGAGAACAGGCCCTTCCCCTTCCCTGGGAGCAACTTCAGGCTCCCCACCCCCTACTTATTGTGAGGATGAGCCCTGCCCTGCTTGTGGGTCACAGTATCCAATACATTTGACCTTACGCATAAAAACCCCAGAAGAACGAGGCCACAGTCATCATGAGCAAAGCATTAAGGTTGACCACACGGGCCCAACTCAGGTCCTCGCTGATGTCCTCTAGCTGCCTGGCTGCTACAGCCACCGCCTCTTGGGTAGCAGGTGGAGGACCACCTGCACGACCATGATTCATGCCACAGAACCAGAGCAAGCACTGGCGGAACGGGCCTGGCACCGGGGACTGAGGCTCTAGGAGAAATTGAGGTCCTAAGTTGGTTTGACAGAAGTTGGACCTCCACATTCCCCAGACCCACCTCCCTGGGCAGCGCCTTTACCCTCCATCTCCACTGCATGCTCTGGGTACCCATTCTGTACAGGGGTTGAGGTTGGTCCTTCTAGCTCATCAGCATCCAGGTCTTCTCGTTCCTCCTTGCTGTGCCGGAGACTGAAAACCAGGCGATGGAGCTGGAGAAGGGGTGGGGGCAGGGACCAAGTGGGAGTTTCATTCTCCCACCTCAGTCCCTAAGGTCTCTTGCCCACCCTGGCATACCAGCTTTATCACAGCCCCCTCTAAACTGTTTCTGTCCAGTCTGCACACCAAACCCAGGCTCATTCAAACTCCACCTTCTATGGCTGCCTTTTGCCCCTCAAGCTAAACCCCAAGCTACTCAGCTAGGTATTTAAAACGTTTGGCCTTGCTCACCCCCTGCTTCCACAAGTCTCCTGTCTACACCCAGAACTGTAGTTCTGTAGACTGTTTTTATATTCCTGCTTACAGTGTTTCTTCCCTGTGGGCATTTGCTCATTTTTCCTCCTGCTGCTGAGGAATCTTGCCCATCCTTCCAGGCCCAGCTTTTGTCTTGCCTGCATCTTTCATTCCTGCTCTGGAGTACCTGCCTTGCTGCAGCACAAGACCAAACTCTTTCTCAGATGATTCTCTGTCCCTGTCAGCCACCAGTTGTATCCTGCATTTGAGTTCCAAAGAATGTATCTAGGATTGGCTTTGGGGAACTTTAATTGCCAACCCTCCCAAATGTTCAGCGCTCTCTCACTCTCTCTCTCTCTCTCTCTCTCTCGCACACACACGCACCCCAGTTATGTCAAATAAATGTCATTTAAATAAAAATGTGCTTGCTCCACAAATGCTACTTCAGACTGGTCTCCCAGCCAGCCCCTACCAATCCTTAGTATAGAAATTCAGGTCCTCCCCACTGGGTGTTCCTTGAAGCAGACTGGTAGATGGAGGTGGAGGTGGTTGTTCTGGCTCATACAGTGCAGGTTTGGTCACCAAACTATCCGGAGGCCAGCACTTACATGCTTTCGAGGAATAGGCTCAGTGCACAGGGAGACTATGAGGATGAGAAGACCAGAGCAGACGAAGAGTATGATGGCAAAGTAGAGGTAGTGCACCCGGCAAATGAGCGCTGGGCATGCCGAAGGTCGCACACAGCTGCCAGAGCCAGAGGAGAACTCAGGAATAATGCGTGCCAGGCCCATCAGCAGGCCCCCAATCAGTCCCCAGAAGGCACCCTGTCAGGGAGACAGCATTAGCCTACTCAGGATGCCTGAGCCCTGCCCCAAGCACACAAGTACCCTGCTCACCTTCTCATTAACACGGGGCACAAAGAGAGCAAGCACAAAGACTGCGGACACGGGTGGTGCCAAATAGCTGGAGACTGACTGGATATAATCAAAGAGCTGCCCACCCTGTGCTGCTTGCACAACTGGTAGCCAGGCCACTGACACTGCCACGATGAACACCACCCAAAGCCTGAAATTGGAAGACTATGAGAAGATTTTTGCCCAGTTTCCTCCTTTTCCCCATAACCTTGCAGGTGCTCCAGTGCCCTCTCCCCAGGCTCATTTGTGGGGCAGGGGTTGGAGAAAGGTGAAGGAACCCAAGCGTACCGTCCAACTAGCAGCAACTCCCCTTCGCCTGCTCGAGGCCGCAAGCGTGTATAGATATCCATGGTGAAAAGCGTGCTACTGCTGTTGAAGATTGAGGCCAGAGAGGACATGAGCGCAGCCAGCATAACAGCCAGCATGAGCCCACGAAGACCTGTGGAGCAGCAGGAGCTGTGAGACAGGCTACCAAGGTGTCCCAAGACATGTGCAGGCTTGGTAAGGGGTGACCCCTCCTTTTGGCCATCTCCCTGCCTCCCTGCATGTGTGGGCAGGGAGTATCCTAGGTGCCTGCTCTTACCATTGGGCATGAGTTTCACCACCAGCCGTGGGTAGGCAATGTTGGAGCAGCCCACCTCAGTACCGCATATGCGTTTACACACTTCAGGCACCACACAGGCTACTTCATCTGTAAAAAAGAGAAAAAAATCACAGCAGGCTGACTGAGAACCTGGTCTGGGAACCAGGATTGCAGAATCTTGGGACTCAAAATCCCAGCATACAGATGGGATCCCTGGTAGAAATCAGGACTTGGTATACCATATTCCCAAAATTTAGGAAAGTAAGGGAAATAAACGGGCACTTGAATCCTTGCAGAAGAAGGGGACTGGATGGGCCACAGGACTGTTGGGTGGGAATGAAGACATTACCAGGGTAAAGAATGCGGCTGATCATTCCTGGCATGACCATGAGAAACATAGGCAACAGCTTCAGGTAGCCACACAAGATGCAGCCCGCCTTGATGTGGGTCAGATTCTTTCCAGCCAAGCAGCGCTGCACTATGACCTGTAACAAGGTACATTTGACCACCATGTACCATCCCCACACCCTGGCCCCTCAGGCCTTGACGCTCCTTCCTGGCTCTAATTTGTGCCCATCCTCTGGCTGTGTGATGCCCCTTGTAGGTTTTCATTTTCAGATCTTGGCACAGGGTTCTGTTTTAGCTGCACCCTTGTCTGGTCCCTGACCCATGAGACATGCAGTGTACTTAACCAGAGACAGGTTCCGGTGGTGCAGTCAGCTACCACCCCTCTCAGCTGTGCTCAGGTATTTAAGGTTCTGCCCTAAATACTTCAGGTCCAAGCCCTGACCCCACCACACCTGGTCACTGCACCAGTACCAGCCAGAGACAATGGTAAGCCCCATGAGCAGTGCGGGCCATGGCAGGTCCCCTGTCATAGGGTCCCGGAGCAGGTGGTAAGAGTCTGGCCGCGGCTGATAGCAGGAGCTGGAGATGTTGCCCACAGTCGGATCCTTGGACACCGTCAGTGAAGTCATTGCTCCCAGGTATTTGTCAAAGAGGCCTGAATAGCCGCCCACTTCATGGAAAGCTGTGTAGACAAGGCCATCAGGGGACTGGCACCGATGCTAATTCTTAGGACTCACCAGTGACGTGTGATGTCCTGTCCCCGATCCTCAGTTGAGAACTCTACCACTGGAAACCTCCATGCCCCTTCCCCATTGGCAGAGCACCTTACCGTAACCAGAGAGAATGATGGCACCCCCAAGAATGACAAAGGTCTGCACAGTGTCTGTGTACATCAGTGCTGCCAGCCCTCCTGCAACAGGCTTGAATTAGTGAGGACAGCCCAGCCCCTGATCCCTAGCATATACTGTGCCTGTCTTTTTGAGAATTTGAAAAGGAACCCCTTTCTGGAGAATATATATATATTTTATAAAGGCCCATTCTCCAGGCTCAGGCATTGGAACACAAACAAGCAGGGCTTGGTAAGCAGAGTGTACTTGAGTTTTAGGGTCCACCAAGGCATTGCTTGGGAAAAGCATCCACATGCAGTATCCAAGCTGTACAGCCCCTCTAGGTCCATTCTACGTGGGAAGTAGAAGGGGATGATTCTCTGAGCTCCAGTTCCCACTTCCATTCCATCCCCAGGGACTACTGATCAAGCCTGCTTTGGCACCAGACACCACCTGCATCTGACCTGGGTCCCCATCCTGGGATCCTCAGGACTGTACTGGGTTTGGCCAAAGGTCTTGGAGACTGACCAAGTCACTCCCTTCTTCATTCAAGAAGGGCAAGAGCTACAAAAATCTTCATTTTTCCTCCATCCCCACTCTAAGGCCCAGCATGGATGGAGCACCCAGTCCAAATCCAAGGGACAGTAGAGGAGAGAAAAATGAGCATGTTTTCCAAGGACTAAGTTCCTTCTCCTGCCTGAACCATATCATACTTCCAAACCTCTTCCTCCCACTTTTCACCAATGACTTCCCTAAACCCCAACCACAGTTCCCAGCCCACTTCCCCACCCCACCTAAGCCCCTGCTGTGAACAACCACCTGTCACAGTGTAAATCATGGTGATGCCCAGGAGGGCAATGACAGAAGCATAGATGTTCCAGCCCAGAGCTTGCTGAATGAATACTGCGCCAGAGAACATGTCCACCTTGGGGGAGAAGAGCACGTACACAGGTCAGGATCCAAGGGCAAGAGCAGTGACCCAAGTTCACCTCCTGCCAATCTTGTGTGGCCAAACCTTAAAGGTTCCCTCGTTTTTTCAATGCCCTGGCCTTCCCAGGTTGCACCCACTGTGGTCGCGGACCCTGAGAACTGGTTCTTCCGGGTCCCGCCTCCATCATGATTCTTAAAAGGACTTCTTCGTCCTGCACCCTCCAGAGCCCTCTAAAGATCTCCACTAGGTGGCTCCCGCCCTTCTAAAGCCAGGTACCACCCGCCGCGCATGCGCACCGAGATCTTGGTGAAGATGTACAGAAAAAGTGAGAGCACCGACAGGTAGAGTCGGATACGGTGGCCGCCGAAGCGCTTACGCAGGTACTGCGGCATCGTAATGACACCCGCGGTCAAGTACACAGGCGCGAAGACCCAGCCAAGTAGCAGCACCACGAACAGCGCCTGTAGGCACAGCATGACAATTTAGGGTGACTCTGTGACTGGCATCCTGCCAAGTAGCCTTGCCTTGCCCCTGAAGAGCCTCAGAGAACGTCTCTTCCTGAACAAGTGATCCTGGGAAGGTTTGCACCTGGGACCCAGAAGACAACTGCAAAAGATGACTTTGGACCCTGGGCGTTAAGGAAGAGAATCTTGACACCTTCCTGGGCCTTTAAGGAGAGCCATCTCTGCCCTCCCAGACTACCACCTCTCATTAGTCTCTCCCAAGAGGACCCCTATGTTCCTTCCATGCCTTCTCAAGCATACTCTGATCCCAAGAACAAACCCTTCGGACTGGCCTCAGCATCGTCCGGCGGTGCTGCCTCCTCTCCTCTATCCACACAAACCTTTTGTCTTCAAGGCTCAGCTCAGAGGCCTCCTCTTCCAGGAATCCCTGAGTTCAAAGGCCCTGAGCTCTCTCAACCCTCTGAAATGAGCTTTAGTCTAGAACTTTGTCTCCTTATCAACTTCTGCAAAGGGCTTTAAATTAGCCCAGAGATCTTCACAGACCCCAGTTTCAGCATCAAAACAGGTGCCTCTCCAACTCTGAGCTGCTTGCTTCAGAAAGGAGTACATCATCAACTCCTACAGAAGGTAGAGTCTGGTACCTGCTCATATATACAGCAAGTCAGGAGCAGGACTTTCCCTTGCCCTGAAAATGATCTTGTGCATCTTCCTGTCTTCCAGCCCAAATTCACCCCACAACTGGGACATCCCACCTCCGGTCTCCTATCCCTCCTGCTAGGAGCTTCCCCAAAGTGTGACCTTTACAGGGGTTCCTGCTGGGGTGGGTTATGGTCGAAAAAGGAAGGCTCACATTCCACTCAAATCCAGCCACAGCCAAGCCACTTGCAGCACCAGTCCCTGCCAGGCCCACAAAGTGTCCACTGCCTATGTTGCTGGCGAAGAGAGAGGCTCCGACCTGGGTGGCCAGAAATGGAGGTAAGCCAGGGTGCTTCTCTAGAGTCTCTCCCATCCCATGGCCCAGTCATTCTCACCGGCCACCAAACCATGCTTCGTCCAGCCAGGAAGTAGCCTCCAATGGTGCCCCTGTTGGTTCTGCACATAGACTGGGGGACAAAAATGGGGGGAGACCTGGGTTCGGGCACATCTTTGGACTTCATTAGCCTCCTCAACACATTCCTCAGCCTTGTTCCAGGCTGAAGATTAACCAGCACTCAACTCCCCTGTTTGTTCATACCCCCACTCCCAACCTCCTCCCAGACATCCAGAGCGACCCAGGCCCTAATCCTGGTGTCCAAACACTCAAGCCTGAGCATGGCTGGATTCTTCGGTCTGACTTTCCTAAGGGCCTTAATATGGGCTGGTGGTCAGCCATAATGTGGACAAAGGAACAGAGACCACACTTAGCTGAACTTAATGAAAACCCACTGACCCCCTTATCTAGCACAATCCAAAGGTGGAAAGGCAAGGAACTACTGGTACCTGCTGGTACCTGCTGGACCTCCAGGAGGCCTTCAAAAGATTTGCTTGCCTCCCCAACCCTGGCTTTCTCCTTCAAAGATTCAAACATTCTTTCCCCTCACCATCCAGGGTCTCCTGTAAGACTTCTCCCCCAGGCCTCAAGAAGCCCAACAACCCCCCAACTTCTCACCCACAAGCCAACACCAATGACCAGCAGGAAATAAGCAGCAATGACCAAGATGTCAGCAGGATTGTTGATTAGGACTTGCCGGTCCTCTAGTCCTTGTTCAGAACCTGCTTCCGTGTGTTCCTTCATTCTGCCCAGGATCTGCCCCTCAAGGGACCAGTCTCTGGATTCCCCTAGGGGAGGGATTAATGGTTACCTCAGGGGCAGTGAGCCGACAAGTCCCCCAGGTCTCATCCCCCCTCTCCAGCTTTATTTAGCTGATTCAGGTCCTATTAAGGCCGAAGGCTGGTCCTGGGGAGCTGCACTCTTTCAAGTTCAGGAGCACTCCTTCCCCAGTTTTAGCCTCCACCTCCTCCCCAGTATCCCAGGCTCAAAGTCACTCCATCACCCCCTAAAAACGTTGTGTCCTTTAGTCTCAACTCAGGAAGCCTTCCTGAATCAGCCCCCAGGGTCTGTAGGTTCTGTTAATTCAGAGAGATGTGTGTGTGTGTGGTGTACCAAGAATTGATCCCAGGGACACTTTACTACTGAGCCACATCCCTGAAGCTTTCTATTTTTCATTTTGATACAGGGTGTTGCTAGGTTATTCAGGTGCTTAGGGCCTCTCTAAATTGCTAGACAGGCCTCAAATTTACAATCCTCCTGCCTCAGCCTAACAGGCTGCTGGGATTACTGGTACGTGCCACCATGCCTGGTGAAAGATCATTTCGAACCCAAAGCTGATAGTGTCACTTCCCTGCTCCACAGTTAAGAGAAGTACAAGCTCCTCAGCTCAATTTTCCAAGCCTGCCATGCCCTTACTCCTGCCTACCCCCTCTTGCTTGTCCATACCAAAACTAGAATGAAATCACAATTACCTTACCACTTTTTTGCCATACCCAACACACATACTTTCTTTTATCTTTTCTTTTCTTTTGTTTCTTTTTTAAAATCAGTTTCATTTATTTTTTCATCTTTTTTGTTTGTTTGTTTGTTTCTCTTGACACTCAGTTGTATACATGGTGCTGGGGTTTGAACCCAAGTCCTCATGCATGCCAGGTAAATGTTCTACCACTGATCCACCACTCCAGACCCTCTTTTCTTTTTATTTCTGAACTGGAAATTTTCATAGCACTCTTATCTTTTCATATGCTGTGTCTTCTGCTTAGTGTGCTTCCTTGCCTCCCAAATGGCCAATTCCTCCTCAGTCTCCAGTACCCAGCCTATGACACCTCTTCAGGAAAGACTTTTCTGAGTTTAGCTCTGAGCACATTGTGTGGTCTTTGTTTGGGTCTAGGACTGTCTCCCCAACAATCTAAAGACTCTTCAAAGGGTAGGGACTTATTCAATTCATCCCCAGTCTCCCATCGCTTAGCACATGACCAGATACAAGAAGGGATAATGATTATCTGCACATCTGCCTGTTTAGAACTGACCAGACTTGGAAGTCAGGAAATGGTAGAGGGGGATTCTGACTAATTATGGCAAATGCAATCACCCTTGATTTGAGAAACAGAGAAAAATATGTTAGGGATGTGACAAGTTTTGCTTAAAGAGTGTTTTAATGTAGGTTCCTTCAGAATAAGTCCCTCAGATGAGAAAAGTCTCAAACAAAACAAAGGCAAAGAGTGAGGAGCAAATTAAGAATTTATTTCAAGGATATGGGGAGGTGAAGAAGGAGGAATGGTAGTGGGAAGGCTCATTAGGGCCCCAGCTTGAGCTCCTATCCTGGCTTCACCACTATCTGCACAATCTTGTACAGGTCACAAGCTTTCTACCCTGTGGCTTATCTAATATTTGTATTCATGTGATATTGGTTCCAGGAGCCCCTGTGGATGCTAAAATCTAAGGACATTCAACACCCTTGGATAAAATGGTGTAGTATTTGCAGGTAACCCACCCACATCCTCCCATGTACTTTATTTTTTTAAAAAGAGAGAGAGGGGTTGGGGATTTAGCTCAGTGTCAGAGCGCTTGCCTAGCATGTGCAAGGCCCGGAGTTTGGTCCTCAGCCCTGAAAAAAAAAAAAGAGAGAGAGAGAGAGAGAGAGACAGAGAATCAATTTTTTTTAATTTAGTTTTTCATGTGGCTTTCGTTGCTCCAAGGCTTCATTGTACACGTGGTGCTGGGGTTTGAACTTTCCTACTTGCGCTTAACAGCCGAGCCACTGCTCCAGCCCCGTCCCATGAACTTTTTTTTTTAAAGAGAATCAATTTTTATTTAGTTTTTCACATAGCTTTCGTTGCTACTATGACACTTTGTTGTGTACATAAGTGCTGGGGTCCGAACCCACGTCCCCGTACATGCCAGGCAAGCGCTGAACAGCTGAGTCACCACTCCAGCCTCCCCTCCTATGTACTTTAAATCACCTGTAGATTATAATACTTAATGTAATGTAAATGCTATATAAATAGTCATTATATCTTATTATTTAAGAAATAATGACAAGAAAAAATCTGTATATGTTCAGTACAAATTTTTCCCTCAAATATGTTCAATCTGAGGCTAGTTGAATCAACAGATGCAGAACCCACAGATATGGAAGGCCAAATGTACTTTATTAAAGGAAAGGTGAGGGGCTGGAGAGGTGGCTCAGCAGTAGAGTGCTTGCCTGGCATTCATGAGAACCTTATTTCAAACCCCAGCACCACATATACAACTAAGTATCAGAAAAACAAAAAACACATTAAAAAAATTGACTCTATCTTTTAAAAAAATGAAAAAATAAAAGCAAGGTGATGCCAGTAAAGATTGTGAAACAGTGGAGAATTAAGACAAAGAAAGGAGCAAAGCGAACAATAAATGGTATGTTAACCAGTAACCACTGTGAGCAGTCAGGTTCCAATCCTAATGGAGGGTTTCTGAAACACTGTTGGAAACACTCAGAATTGACCCATCAGGGGATACAGCAGAGGCTCAGTAGTTGGAGCGCTTTCCTGGCATGCGCAAGGACTCAGGTTCAAACCCCAGCACCACATACACAACTAAGTGTTGGAGAAACAAAGGCCTGATGAAAAAATAAATAAAATTGATTACCCCCCCCTAGGAAAAAAAATTGATCCATCAGACATCAGAGGCCTGGAAGCTAGGGTATTTATTCACTGGTTTCTTATCTCTCACTGGGTAAAATTTGTAGAAATTCACACACACACACACACACACAGCATCATACACACTAAGGCCTACAGAATATATGGAACTCTACTACCTCCAGCGGGTACCTTCAGAAGCAACTGGGAAGTCTAGGCATCCGGGAACTGTCTGCATATGACTTTGGAAATGGGCCAAGTGGATAAAAGCAGGGCACACAGTGTCTGTTTCACAAAGGCATAAGTGAGTCCCTGAGAGAAATCCAATGGCTACTATCAAAGGATATATTTGGATTATGGGCACTTAAAATCCATATGCCCGCACCATGGCCTATGAAGTGACATCTGTTTTCTCTTTGGCCTCATCTCCTGCTGCTCTAGTCCAAACACACTGACTTTTCTTCCTTTCTTTTCTACCTTCTAGCCTCTGTACTTGCTGTTTCTTCTGCCTGGAATGAATGCTTAGGCTCTTTGCCTGGCTGGCTTGTTCTCAACCTTCAAGTCTCATTTCACAGAGGTTTTCTCCCTGCTTCTTTCCCCACCTCCTCTAACTTAGTTCTCCATTTTTCCCTTCTCATTACCCTTCATTTCTTTCTTCCCTGATCTTTCCTTCACTAATATTTGTTGAGCAACTACGATATACTACACACCATTCTAGACACTGGAGACAATGGACAATGGTCAGTAAAACAAACAGCTTGCCTGCTCTCCAGTTTCAGAAACAGACAAAAACAAGTAACAGCTACTCACAACAGCTGTAAAGGAACTAGAGAAGTGCCATGGGATGAAAACTGGGGGGAAAGCGGACAGGGAAGGCCTTATTCCTTCATCACACTTATCACTTGTGTACTTGTCTGTCATCTGTCTATCCTACCAGATTTCAGTTCCCTGAGGGGAAGGAGCAGATCTGCTTGGTTCCCCATTGTTCATCCCCACCCTGAGTCTGGCCCAGTAAATACTCAGTAAACATTGGATTAACAAATGAAGACAGGAGATGGCCAATTTGGGCATCCTCAAGAAAGGTGGGTAGTTAACACCAAGGAATGGACAGCATTCCCCAGGGAGGACATGTGGAAGGGAAAGAGCAGTACTGGGAAGCACCAGGAAGAAAAGACTTGGAAAAAGAAAGATCAGTCCTGGGCCACTAGCTCCTCTTGATGAGCTAGAAGGACCTCTGTGGAGCCATCCTTTCCAGCACCAAAGGCCCTTACAGACTGGGAATAGGGATCCAGGCAGTGTCCAAGGTGAAGGTTCTGGGGCTTGAGGACTCCTGCGGAACCAGAACTTTTTCAGAACAGAAACCCCCTGGTCCCACCCTTCTCTGTTGTGAGTTATCTCAGGTGTCACCTCCTCCAGAAAGACCTCCTTGACTCCCAGTCTGATTTAGAAGCCTCCTTCCAGTTCCAACAATCCCCAGTGCTTCCCTCTGTCACTGCCCTGGCGATACCAAGTGTCATCCTCTGCTTAAGTATCCATCTCCTCAACCACCCTAGGAAACTCCAGGGCAGTGACTACCTACCTATGATTCATTTCTGTGTACCCAGCATTACCCCAGCATAGGGCTGGGTGGGGAATAGCCTATGGAGTTACTGATGAACCAACAGAGACAGTAAATGATTCTAAATGTGCTGACTTCCCTACCTTGACATGGTTATTTGTGAGTGGCAAAGAAAGGGGCAAACTGGAGCCATGGTTACATGACACCTACAGATGACAGAACATATGGGTCAATACTAGTAAAAGGGAAGCTGTGCCTTAGTGCCCAGATCCAAACGGTGGGCATAAATTGGTGCTTCTGGATGGAGAACCTCTGAGGTTCCTTTAAGTGGGGATAAAATCTGGGAACAAAAGACAGGGCAGTAGAATCCTTATTTCAAGGGTAGGAAGCTGAGGAAGGGAGGAATGAGAGCAAGAAGATTCATTTGGGCCTCAGGCTCCTGTCCTGTTTCCACCACTATTGGTACAATCCTGTGGTGGCTACTCTTTCCAGCCTGGGACTCATCTGATGTTTGAAGTACACAAGTGGCCACCTGTGAGATCTGAGGCTGCAATTCCTGTTCTGGCCACAGGGTTGTGGCCTAGAGCCTACCCCGGACAGAACCCGCACAAGGGACAGGGACTTCGAAGGCAAGGTTCCGGGGCGCAGAGACACAGCACCAATGAGATGTGGAATGTGTGTTTATGTACGTAGAAAAAAGTGCACAGATCAGTGAGGGAACAGGAAGCAGGGATGTTCTGGTCTGGCCTCTGACTGGTCAGAATTGCAAGGCCCTTCCTCCAGTCAGGGGAGAATAGAGTGAAGACTAGGAATAGAGTGAAGTTGTCCCTCGGAATCTCCAGCCAAAGATCCACTTTGGGGGCGTGTGGGTTTAGAATGGGTGGGGGCTTTTCTGAACTTGACCGCTGAGAAAGTAGAGGAGCGGTTCACTCCAACGGGTGGGGTCAAACACGGAGAGGTGGGGGCAACCCCAAGTCCAAAAAGCAACACCTTGGGGTCTGGAGGAGTCGCCCTTTTTCTCTGCGGGGGCGTGGCCTCACGGACAGCCCAACTCTGTAGGCGGTCAGCCGAAGAGCTTAAGGAAGCAAGGCTGGCAGTAAGGCTTGCCGGCCCGCTCCTGGAAGGAGCCCTTGGTGAGGGGACGCAGGCAGAAGGTGCAGGTGAAGTGATCCGGGTGGAAGCGGCGGCCCAGGGCCGAGACGCAGCGGCCGGTCACTGGGAGGCCACACGTGGCGCACAGGGAGCCGCGCCGCGCATGGAAATGGTTTTCGCACAGCGGGCGGCCCTCATGCTCGAAAAAGCTGCCTCCAGAGAAGGGCGCGAAGCATTCCTAGGGAAGGGAGGCCGCGAAAGAAAGTCAACGGCCAAAGCCCGGACCAGGTAACTCCAGTTAGTAGCTGAGTAACCCACCCGTGACCCTTGCAGCTCCGCCCCAGGCGCTAAGCCTCGCCTCCACAGGGTGCCTGCCCAGAATTGATCGCCCCGCACTGGGCTCCTAGTTCCGCCTCCCGCAGACCCAACCCTCCAAGGTCCCGCCGCACATCAGCGCACCCTGCAGACGAAGCAGTCAGGGTGCCAGAGCGCGCTGAGCGCCGAAATGTAGTTATCCAGAATGGGGCCTTGGCAGCCCTGACAGCGAGGCGCGAAAAGCTGCAGGAAGTCCCGGCGGCAGTAGGGGCGGCCCTCACGCTCGTGGAAACCTGGGAGCGAGATCGAATGGACTGAATTAAAATGGTGCGGGAAGGATTGGGGACCGACGAAGACCTGATACTGTGGCACCAGCAGAGGGGCAGTGAGTGAAAGTGAGCGGTAGGGAGAGTGAGATGGAGCCTGGTGCGGGAGCAGAGCGGGAGGGGAAGGGATGGGAACCCACGTGTGGGAGAGGGTAGGGCCAGAAGAAAACAGGAGAAAAGTCGTGGTCCCTAGAAGTCCGGGCGGAGCGGGATAGCCAGTGGACCTGCGGCTTTAACGCGGGTGTCGAGCTCTCACCCTCATCTCCGAAGGGCTCCCCACAGCTGACGCAGCAGAAATGCTCCGGGTGCCAATGGGTACCCAAGGCAGTAACCATCTTCTACAGGGAAGGAAAAGGGACACTCAGTATGGCCCTCTGAACCCTTTTTCCCTCCAACTCCCTCCTGAAACCTGGGTGACTAGGCTCGAGTCTGAGGGGCAGAATATCTAACAAGGAATTAGGAATGCAGTGGGAGAACGAGGTCCAAGGGGCCATGCAGGGATGGGGTTACGGTGGAGGTGCAGGTGGGTGAGTGGGACCAATTGGGGTGAAGCCCACAGGTACTCTGAGTGAGGCAAAGAAGTCAGGCCGGGCTTACATGACGGATGGGTTGATTGCAGAAGCCGCATCGTGGAGAGAAGCGCTCGAAGTAGCAATCTGGGCAGAAGGGGGCTCCATCCTTCTCGAAAAAACTGCTGCCGCCCAGGGTGGTGGAACAGCCACCACAAACGAAGTGCTCAGGGTGCCAGGCACGGCCCAGGGCTGTCACCACCTGAGATTGGGGGTAAGGTCTGGGTCAGAGTGTCTTCAGACTGCCAGATGCCCAGTGAGCACTGGATACTTTATAAGGCACACGTCAAGTCTTATCTCTGAAAGATCTGGGATGAAAAATCTTATGTCCAAGGTCAGGCAACCTGTAAATGATGGAGATTCAAACCAGTTCTTCCAGCGTTGCTGCAAGATTGACTTATCCACGCACAGTGCATACAGACCACAATATTTTTAGGGGTCCATTGACAGGTTTTAATTTCTTTTAAAATCAGAAGAACAAAAAATGAACTAAAAGAAAATTATTTAATATATAATGTCAAATTTCATCTTTATACTAACACAGGCATAATTTTTTAATAAAGAGACCCATAACCATAAAAATGCCTACAATCCATGGAAGTCATAATGTCACCCAGCTTTGCTGGGATTGGCAATTCTGGGATGGATGTCAGGCACATTATTTATCAGAAGACCCTAGGTCAGCCACTGGGCACAGCTGTTATCAGCTACATCTGCTCAGTCCATAAGCCAAGAATCAAAGCTTCTAGACCAGACCACACTCTGAAGGGGAAAAGAAACTCTGTGGGTGCCTGAAAGACGCAGCATGGAGCCAATGAGCCTTTTGTGAGATGGGTATTTGAAAGGGAGCTACAATGACTGGCACACAGTAGGACCACAATGGTAACTAGGTTAGAATTCTCGTACTACTACTTATTTGCTGTGTGAGTAGGAGATTCAGTTTCCCCATCCGTAAAATATAAATAGCAGGCTAGGAGTGTAACACAGTGTTACATGCTTAGTATGTACCAGCCCCTGGGTTCAATCCCCAGCACCAAAACATTTTAATTAAAAAAGCATAATATAAATAATATCCACTTCACATTGTTATTTATTAAAAGGAAACAGTCCTGAGCCTGGTTCTTAAAAAAGATGGGTCTGTGAATATCTGTCTCCTCTCACTGGGTTCTACTTACTTGTCCAGCAATAGGTTTATTGCAAGAGCCACAGAGCCCCTTGGCTTGGGTGGGAACACCCCGGCGGCTGAGGTCAGACTGGAGCAGCCCCAGCATGGTATCCAGGCTGCCCTTGTTAGTCGGCTCTGGAGGGGATGGAGAGCCTTCATTAGTGGTGGAGCTCATGGCTGGCTGGGTTGGTCCAGAGGCTGGAAGCTGTAGTAGAGAGGATATAAGAGTTGAGACAACAAGGCAGGAAATGTGGAAGAGTCTAAAACAGGTTGGGGAGCCGAAATTCACACTTGCCCACACCTGGCCTGACTCACATGGTTCTGGACACGGAAGTCAGAGAGTGAAGCCATCAGTCTATCCAACTCCAGAGTGGCTGACGTGGCTGAAGGCTTTGTGAGGACAGGCGATGGGCTAGGAGGACTGCAAAAACACATCTTGTATCATCTCAGAGCTTCCCAGACTAATTCTCCCTCTAATAACTCAGATATCCAAGACCCATCACCTCTCTGTCGGCCCTCCCAACTATGCCAAACTCACAGGCTGGGTCTCTTCTTGTCTTCAGATTGGTCCTCCTTCTGTTCCCCTCCAGTCACCTTGCTAGATGGGAACTGAGACATTATTTCATCTGGAGAGACAAGAGATAATCAGGGGGTATGCAGCTATGCTCAACCCACCCACCCAGTTAAAGGTCTGTGTCCCTTTAACTGGTCTTTTGGGAAGTCTGTACCCCTTAGTCTCTGTCCTGCCCCTCCCTGCTCCCATCCCATTCAGGCCTGTTTCAGTAACCCTGGTACCTGTGATGTTGAACTGGGTGGCATTAAGTTCCTGAAGCAAACGATCTAGCTCACACAGCCCAGTGCCCAGGACACCACTGGAAGAGGAGAATGGTGGGGCCACAGAGGCCGCAGGCTTTGGGGACCGAGGCTTGCAAACCGTACTGAGAAACAGGGTAGGAGCCTGGGTTTAGGAGTGGGTAATGTGAGCCTCAATTGTTTTCCCTTTCTCAGTGTCCCATTTCCCAGGTCCCTCACCTGTATAGATGATCCTTGTCCCCAGAGGCTCCTGAAGATTCCCCAGAGCCTGTCTACAGAGAGAAGAGACACCATGTATGGAATGGCAGGCCTGTATTTTGCCCCACAGAGGCTCAGATTCTCCTAGCCCAGGCCAACCCTGGCCCCAGTGGCTGTCCCAGACCCCCATGTCTTATCTCACCTGTGGCTGGTGGCCATAGGGTGGGGGAGGTGTGAGTGGCTCAGGGGGGCGCTCTTTTGGAGCCCCTGACCTTGGCATGTGTGAGGTGGTGGTCTCCAGGTCAGAGAGCAGGGCATCTGCAGGGAGAGGCCCTCAGGGTGAGACATTAAGGGGTTAAGGTTAAGGCAGAGATGGTGCCTTAATAGATAAGAGGATAAGGATTCCAAGTGGGTGCTATTTGAAAAGGACAGAAGCCAGTATTAAGAGCAGAGGTCAAAAAACATGAACAAAGGGTCAGTCTAAGGCAGAGAAGGGGAAGTGTGGCAAGGAGTATTTATGACCAGACATCCACACTAGTTCACCCAGGGTCTAGCACAAACCCAGCCACTTGATTCATTTAAACTCTCCATCATTTCCGATGCCGTCAAAATTGGTTCTTTACTAAAGCCAATTTGGAACCACTCTAAATTGCTTAATTGGCTGCATGCCTGGCACCCTGCTTCCGGATTGGATTCTTTGTCTGCCATACTCACTAATTCCTCCTTCTACCTAAACAGGTCCCGCCTGGCCTGGACCACTTCCCAGCCGCATTGAGTCCCACCCTAAACTGCTCATTGGTGAATTTGCTGGGACGAGCTTTCTGATTGGTTTCTTCTCCCCAGTACCAATACCAGTTACCCTTCTGACGAGCACCCTCTACCGCAGGGTGCCTGAAGCTCTTCTCCCACATTGAAGGCACAGCCTTCCATCCCCAGTCTCAGCAAACAGAGGACAAGATACCTGGATCCTTCTTTTTGCCCAAACATCCTACCACTCCAACACCAAATCCAGATGCTATGAACCTTTTCCCTTCCAGAACCTAGAAGATACTGTCCCTTCACTCTTCAACTCTGAGTGGAAACCTTTACTTTTCGACAGTATCTTGACACTTCTCATTTATTATTCTCTATCCTGCTCCAAGGACTTGACCTCTACTATACTTAAGAGTCCTTAACCCTTCCCTTCCCGAAATCCTGGCTCAGGCTCTGCTTTCATCTCCAAAATTGATAGTACTCCTCTCCTGTCTACTTTCCCAGTCCCTGCACCTAAGGCTCCTGTAACTCCTCCCTTCCCAGAGGCTCAGTCCAGGCGCTGCACCTCACAGTTCATCCGAACTCAGGACTGAAGGAGCAAAGCGAAGGAAAAGGGAGGGAGCGGCCAGCCCAGGAAAGGCAGGAAGGGAGAGGCAGGAAGGGGGACGTGGAGTGGAGTCGGGAAGAAGTATCGGGCAGAGAAAGCAGCAGGCGTGAGAAAACCAGGATGGAGAGATGTGCGGAGTTCAAGGGTGGGGAAGCGGATCCAAGGCAGTGATAGG
>PVKS010033930.1:0-21312 GCA_004027875.1 Aplodontia rufa | reverse complement strand
TGGTCCTTGCACCCCATGCCCTGAGCACAGGTGCCCTGCCCACAGCTTTGGCCACAAGTGTCTGAGGACAGCAGGGGCTCATTTGCCCTGTGGGCCAGGGTTGGTGATGGAAGAAGCTTCTTCCCCCGGGAGCACTGTCTGTGGGCTGTGGACTCATTCCCTTCGGGAAGCCTCAGGCATATCTTCCACACGTTTCTCTAGTGCTCCGAGCTCGTGGCCGAGTGGCTGCATCAAGTGGCACGAGTCTGCTTTCCTGTCCTTGTGAGATCTCTCCTGCCTCCCCGAGGTCCTGTGTGCGTGACGGGTTCTCACAGCATCTGCCGAGGCGGCACAGCATGGATGCGGACCACTGGAGGAGGCATAGGAATGCAGGGCACAGAGGTGGCCAAGGGGCTCTGCCACACTTCCTGCCTCAGGCTCCCAGGCAACAGGCTCAGCACTGACCCCCAGTCACATTTGCTTGCAGGGAGCTCGCCAGAGTTAGCTGACGGGAATCGCTGACCCTGGAAAACTTACCCCGTCTCTATCGGATAATCCAACAGCATGATTTAATTCTGTGATTTTACAGCTAATTTTCTTGAATCCCAATGGCTGAAATTCACTTTGAATGTGAGTGTAAGAAGATCTAACGGCGAGCTCTGGAGGCTCACTGGGGAGTGGTGGTAATGAACCCTCATGTTTGATTCCATCCTTGACCTTGCTGGTGACCTTCAGCCTGTTGCCTAGCGTTTCGATGTGTTTCCCCATGATTATAAGAGCCACACGAAACCTAGGAAACTTTGTGTATCATCAGGACCTTACTCAATGAGCAAAACATGTATACTTTTTTTTTTTTTAAAGAGAGAGAGAGAAGGACAGCGAGAGAGAGAGAGAGAGAATCAATTTTTATTGAGTTTTTCACACGGCTTTCGTTACTCTGACAGTTGTGCATGTGGGTGCTGGGGTTCGAACCCGTGTACTTGTGCACGCTGGCAAACGCCGTAACCATCGAGCCACCTCTCCAGCCCCATATCCTTTTTCAGAACAATGAAGAATTCAGATTGTGTCTGTACGGGATGTCAAAGTATCCTTTATTTTAATCAATACGTCTATTGTTATTTTAATCGATAGACCGCAGATGGACAGCTCCCTGTTTTTGGAATGTGTCTCTGCGAGGGACCTTGGAAGAACAGATGCCCACGGTTCCTGATCCTCTGCCGTGTTCTTCTTTCTTTCATTCTTACCCCAGATTGATTACAGGGTTGGTTTCCACAGCCACTCTGGCTGGCAGGGGTTGGACAGAGGAGTCACGGAAGGGCAGTAGATCACTTTAATTACAGGCCCAGGGCATTGCGGGGGCGGGGGGGCTGCTGTCTTTGGGTTAATCTGCAGCTCTGTTAGCAGTTGGGGAAGCCGTAGGATTCGGTCGTCACCACCCCATTCCCATAACCGACCAATTCTCTGGTTGAAGAGCTGTCAGAAATGTGGAATCCATCAGTGTGCATTCCAAAAGGACTGTGAGGAGTGGCCACAGATATTGATAGATTGCTAGCGTACAATGTCAGAATGAATCCCTTATCACATGCTTGACTAATATGTTTTTAATCATCAGAGTGATTTTGTTCATGTAAACATAATTTATTAATATAAATAGCAGACGGTGGATTTTTCCCAATAAAAAACTGAATGAAAGGGATTACTGACGGCTGTAGGAATAAAGGTTTAAAGGATTGAACTAGAAACAAGGAAGTATATATATTTGAGAGAGTCTACAGAGTTCCCATACATTCAAAACAGTTCTACATTGTCAGTAAGAGGAAAGAATTGGTGCCAGCTCTGGTTCTGCAGGAGAATCTCAGCGGAGTGATCAGCATGGGGCTTACCAACACCCCACACATTTCCAGGGCCTAGGTCAAGGGAGCAGGGTTTGGGGTGGGCCAGGCTTGTGTTCAGCCCCTCATGCCTCCTTTTTGGAGAGTCTGCAGCTCAAGAGGACTGAGACCAGATAGAGAAATGATTCCAGATAAGGAATAGGTACTGAATTTTATCTGGAGGAGACCAAAGGGCATGAAGTGTCTGCCTTCAAGCCGTCAAAAAACCCTTCTGTAGACAAGGACGCAGTGGTTTTGGTGGGAGAAGAGTTAACGTTGGAGAGCGAGATGGGTCCTTTCGGTACGAGGAATAACTGTCTCCGACATTCAGGTTTTCCCGCCTGGGAACGGCCTTCTTGTGCGGGGTGAATTCCTGTGTTCTGGATATGCTCTGGAGGTACAGGTGTGGGAGGAGAGGAGTTCTGGTCAAATTATGCACAAGCGCCTTTCTTCGAAGCCGCACGTGGGCTGGCTTTCCACACTTTCCTCCTCTCATTTGCTAGAAGCCTCGTCAGACCTGCACCCTTTACTCATGCTGTTATTGTGAAGATTAGGAAGATGCTAAGGACTAAATTTTAGAAGACAACAAATTCACAACTCACAGAATTACAAAATGTTGGAAGATTTACATGTGAAAGATTTAAGGGATTCCGTGGACCTTACAAGTGGTGTAAAGTAGAGCTCAAGTACCACTTCTCTACAGTCAGAAAAAGAACGGTGACGCCGATTCACAAATGGATTCAAACCCAGACAGTGTCGGTTCGCAGAGCAGAGCTGCTGCACGCGGCGTGCGTGTCCATGGCTAGGTCTGGACGATGCTGTTTCCCACAGCCTGGTGGGAATCTTTACAGTTGGAGCACGGGCTAGACAAAGGCGTGTGGGGGGTGCCTGAGAGCACCTCCAGCCTTCTGGTGAGATGATGTCCCCTGATCTCTCCTGCCCGCCTCACAATCTTCCAGTTTATCTCTCCATGAGTTAGCGCGTGAAAAATTTCCCCTGAAGCACCAGGTGCATGGGAAGTGCTCAATAAACATTGTTATTGCTCGTTATTAACTTTCTCAATTCCCTGCGACAAGCAGACTGCCCAGTGGCTGAGGTGGGGACCTCTTTGACCAAGATCTTGACCACCATGTTTTGATTCCCTTTGGAAATACTGTTTACACACCATGCGACCTGCTTCTTCTTCTTCTTCTTCTTTTTTTTTTTTTAAGAGTGAAGGACAGTGAGAGAGAGAGAGAGAGAGAGACAGAGAGAGACAAAGAGAATCAATTTTTATTCAGTTTTCCACATGGCTTTCATTGTTCCAACACTTAGTTGGTTACATGGGTGCTGGGATTTGAACCCGTGTACTTGCACATGCCAGGCAAGTGCCGTAACCACCAAGCCACCTCTCCAGCCCCAAGATCAATGCCTCTTATGCTAAGAAAACATTGCTTCTAATATGCACGTAAAATTCTTCTTTTTTTCCTTGACCCTGTCTAATTCTTTTGCATTAGAAAGGAGCATTTCTGGGGCTGGAGTAGGGGCTCGGAGGTTATGGTGCTTGCCTGGCATGCACAAGGACATAGGTTTAAACCCCAGCACCCACGTACACAACTAAGTGTCAGAGCAATGAGAGCCATGTGAAAAACTAAATGGAAATTGATTCTCTCTGTTTCTCTCACTGTCCTTCTCTCTTTAAAAAGAAAGAAAGAAAGAAAGAAAGAAAGAAAGAAAGAAAGAAAGAAAGATTTCTGTATGACTCACATTCTCACATTTGTGGATGAACCTAACAAAGTTCTAATGATGCTCCTCTGTTAAGAAAAGAACAATTATTAAGTCTTAACTAAAGTTATAAATTCTAAAGTTTAAATTCAGTCTTGTCAGCAAATAAAACCTAGCTATCTGTTGTTTTGAGTTCCTAAATACTCAAAGATTGTCATAGGAATAATGTAAGTTAAAATATATGGACTTCTATATCATATGTGTACATAATTATGCATATATTTCTATATAACCACATATAGAAATAGATATGAGCACATACATGTAGTCAACTACAGGCTGTGTACAAAGGTGGTCCCCTAAGCATACCCCATCCTGTGACATTGTGGCCCTCTGGGCTTGTGTAAGCACATGTGAGATTGCCCAGTCAAGCAGTTATGGGAACACATCCCCATCACTGAGTGACATATGACTATATACAGAAATACATCCTTTTGACTAACTGGATGTGACTTGCCACACCTGCCTAACTCCTATTGTCCTTGGTCCTGAACCATTTTGGGGCACTATTGCTTGTTACAGCCATGGTCCATGGGTGGCCTGTGTCCATACGTTCTCAGAAATCCAGAAGAGGGACAGGGGGAGGCAGCAGTCAAGTGGTGGGGGCTGCATAGAGACTGTGACCGCTGAAAGACGGCTAGGAAGAAAGCTGGACAAAGGTCCACACAACATCAATTCATCAAGAAAGAAACACAGCTGATCCCACTGAGAGACTCTGCCTGTTACAACTTCTGCAGCTATTTTTTTAGAGAGGACAGTGTGTGTGAGAGAGAAGCAATCTTTTTTTTTTTTTTTTTAATAGAGAGAAGGACAGTGAGAGAGAGAGAGACAGAGAGAATCAACCTTTATTGAGTTTTTCACATGGCTTTCGTTGCTCTGACACTTAGTTGTGTACGTGTGTGCTGGAGTTTGAACCCGTGTACTTGCGCATGCCGGGCAAGTGCCGTAACCGCTGAGCCACCACTCCAGCCCCTTCTGCAGCTGTTTCTTTCCCATTTCTGATATTTATGGATCCTTTGCCCCTGTCTCCAAAGTTGGAGGAAAGCATGCGTTGGTTCCCCAGGCCCAAGCCATCCCAAGGTTACTGCCCTACCACAGTGCATTCAATCAAGCCAGCGTTCCTTCCCTGGCCACTTCATGGAAACAACGGGAAGATCCCAGAAATAACTGGAGATTTCACAATAATCCTTCTTTCTATGTTTAAAATGCAAGGTGGGGAACATCCCCTGGGTACCTAACTTGTTGAGAGTTTTTATCAGGAAAGGACACCAAATTTTGCCAAGTGATTTTTCTGCATCTCTTGAGATGGTCATATGGTTTTCGTACTTCATCTTGTTAATATTGATCTCCATGTGTTGAACCATCCTTGAATCCCTGGGAAGGATCCCTCCTGATCATGGGGAGTGATCCTGTTAATATTCCATTTAATTGAAATTTCTACTATGTTACTGAGAATGTTTGCATCCTTGTTCATGAAGCGAATAGACCTATCATTTTCTCTTCTTATAGTGTCCTTGTCTGCCTTTACTGGCCTCATGAAACAAGCGTGGAAGTGTGCTGTCCTTTTCAACTTCAAAACCAACATGAGGAAGACTGGTGTGAGTTCTGCCTCAGGTGTTTGGTACAACTCAACACTGAAGTCATCAGGTGCTGGGCTCTCCTTGATAGGATGCTTTTTAGTACGGATCCAATCTCTTCAGTCTTCATTAGTCTGCTCAGATTTTCTACTTCTTCGGTCCAGTCTCCCGGTAGCTCATGCATTTCTGGGGGTTTTCCTAGTTCTCCTCATCTGTCCAGTGCTTTGGCATGCGATTGTTCATAGTAGGCTCACGAGTCTACGTGCTTCTGTAGCATCTCCTCTTCCATTTCTGGGTTTGTGTATTTGAACCTCAGTGGTTGCAGAAAAAGCTTTTGACAGAATTCAACCTCTTTTCATGATAAAAATCCTCAACAAATTAGTTGCAGAATGAATCTGCCTCAACGTAATAAAGATGGCGATGAGCCCACAGCCAAATGCGCCCAGTTGCAATGCACTGAGCGCTTTCCTGCTAAGATCAGGGACAGGCAAACACCCCCACTCCACAGGTCCTGGAAGTCCTAGCCAGAGAACTTAACAAAGAGAAAGCCGCAAAAGGCTCCTGATAGGAAAAAGTTAAATTGTCTCTGCTTGCTGAAAATAAGATCTTGTAGAGAGAAACCTAAAGACTCCACCAAAACACAGTTAGGACTAAAAAGCACATTTTGTCAAGTTGCAGGATAAAGATGAACAAGATAAAATCAGCTGGAGTTGGGGGAGTAGCTCAGCAGCCAAGCACTTGCTTAGCACATGCTGGGTCCAACCCCCAGCACCACGAAGAAAACAAAAACAAACAAAAAGATCAGGTTTCTATACTCTAGCAGCAAACCAGCTGAAAAAGGAACTGAGAAAACAATTCTGTTTATAATAGCATCAAATATTAAAATGCTCAGGAGTAAGTTTAACCAAGGAGATGAAAGATTGGGACACCGAAACTGTAAAACACGGGTGAATAAATTGAAGTGCACAAAAACAAGAGGAGAGACAGCCCATGTTCATGGAGCAGAGGTGGTGGTGTTAGTGTTTGTGTCACTTAAAGTGATCTGCGAGTCTAGGAAAGCCTTATCAAAACCCCAGAGCATCACACTACTTGCTTCCAAAGTACCCTAGGAGCTCCAGTTGTCAAAATAGCATGACATTGGCTGAAAGCAGACACCCTGACTAATGGAACAGGATAGAGAACCCAGAAATAAACCTTTGGTTTTCAACAAAGGTGCCAAGAATATTCCCCAGGAAAAGCAGGCTCTTCAATAAAAACAGTGGGAAAACTGGAAGAGCCAATCAAAGAATGAAATTAGAATTGTATTTCAATCCATATGCAAAAATCAACTCAAAATAGATTAAAGGCTTAAACGGGAGACCTGACCCGGGGCAGGTACGAGAAGAAAGCACAGGGCACAGCTCCGTGGTGTTGGTGTGGCCACAGAAGAAGCACACAGACGGGTGTGCTTCAAACCAAGAAGGCTCCGCACGGCAACAGAGACGGCCAACAGAGAGGAGAGCCGGCCGCAGGCTAGGAGAAGCATCTGCACACCAACGTGCGGGAAGAGGCTAATACCCAAGATGCAGAAGGAACTTGAATTAATAATGAAACAACATTAAAGTGATTAAAAATGGGCAAAGGATCTGAACAGACGTTTCTCAAAAGACATAAAAATGGTGAACAGACTGGAAACAAATGCTGAGCATCCCTAATGGTCAGGGAGATGGGAAGGAAACTCACAGTGTCGGGGTGGCCGTTGAGGGTGTGCTGTGGGCAGGGTGTGAGTCACTGGAGCCTCCCCGAGAGACGGGAGCTGGAACCATCCTGTGACCCAGCAGTCATGCTCCTCAGTGTTTACGCTAAAGCTCTGAAATAGACTTGTTGAAGAGATGTCTGCACCGTCACGTGCGTGGCAGCACAATTCATAACACTGAGGGGTCCAAGTGTCCAAAAGATGAAAGGGCGAAGACAATGTGGCATACCTGTATGGCAGAATACTATGCAGCCTTAAAAAAGAAGGAAACTCTTCCATTTGAGAAGATGTTATGCTACGTAAAATAAATTAGGAACAAAAAGACAAGCACTGAAGGATATCATTAATATTTGAATTCTCCAAAGGCTGAATTCATACAGGTAGATTAGAAAGGTAGTTCCCAGGTGCTGTTGCTGGGGTGTGGGGAGTGGATGGTGAAAGGTGTACAATTTCAGTTAGATGGAGAAAGATGTTTTAGTGATCCATGGCAGAGCATGGTGAATATAGTTACCATAATACACTGTGTATTTCAAAATTGCTGAGAGGATTTTATTTTATTTTGTACTGGGATTGAACCCAGGGAGCTCAACCACTGAACCCCACTCCCAGCCCTTTAAAAAAAATTTTTTTTTTAATTTTGAGGGAGAGTCTTGCTGATTTTCTTAGGGCCTTGCTAAATGTCTGAGGCTGGCTTGAAGCTTGGAATCCTCCTGCCTCAGCCTCCTGAGCTGCTGGGATTACAGGTGAGCACCACCGCACCAGGCTGCTGAGAGGATTTTAAATATTCTCACCATAAAGAAATGATCAGTATGGGAGGTGATGATATGTGAATCCACCACAATATGTGACGGGCTGCACTGTACCCATGTGTCTCTCTCACCACGTCACGATGTCAGGACAGCACGTTTTGCTGCATAAATGCATTTGGTCACATCGCAACGGGCAATATCTACATCACGTTGTACCCTTTAAGTGTATTTAATTATACCAAATAAAAATTAAAAACTAAAGAATTTAGAACACAAAAGGAAGGTGGTTAAACATCTAATCAGTATTTGGTCTGGGACTTACATACCATTTGCGAATGCTTCAGTAATAAGTGTTCCAATGCTTGCTCGCAGTGCTTCCTGGGTCTGCACGTGAGCATGTGCCATTGCGACGTGTCCCGCAGAGCTCTTCGGAAGCGTGCAGCTTGGTTGCTCTCAGAGCGCGAGGCAAGCCTGGCTTAGGGCTGTTGAATGGCAGCTCTGGCTCCTCTGGGAGGGAGCTCTGCTTGTGGAACTCAGCCAGCTCAGGGCCGCCCCTGCTGTGACTCAGGGCTCTGGAGGGCTTGTTAGAAGTGTCCCAAGCTGTCTTGGAGAGATGGTGTTTTCAGACCTGTGGAGTTGACACTCTAGGCTGAAAAATACCCCCAGGGGTGCTGTGTGACTGTCACCTCCCAGGAACTGGAGGTGTGTCTGTTCTTCCACGGAGGCGCAGCCTCTTTCTGCACCTGAGCTGCATGTGTCCCCAGCCGTCGCCGACCTTTTCTTTCTTAACCATGCTATACAGGAGGGTGCCTCCAGATTTGCTCAGATTTCATGTCCCTGTAACCTCAGTTCCCTGAAGGGAGGTTTCCCTTCTGCTCACATGACTGCTCTGGGAGCCGTCACGGTGGCTGTTGGGTGGAGCTGTGATTGGCAGTGGCTCTGGGGGCCTGCAGGATCCTTGGCATTGGACTGTGACTGCCACTTTGTGGCATCGTGCTGGGCTGTTGGGCTGAGAGCCCCCAGCTGGGTCCAATGCTCAGCTTGTGGCCCAGCAGGGACTGCCCTCTTCAGCTTGAGTGACGTGTCCAGCCAGCTTGTCACAGACAGCCAGAGCCACATGGGCACAGGACGTTGGAACCAGAGTGTCCACGCCGAGAGAGGCCTGGGAGGAGGCCGGGTCACCCGGAGATCACTGCTGCCTCTCTGTGGTCTTTCAGCTGCGTGGGAAGCAATGGCTTATAGCCGTCTCCATCAGTGTGGGCGTGCACACTGGGCCCTGGGGTAGCTATTTCTACGCACACTCAAGTCTCAGTCACCGTGCTTATTAAAGACATAAATATTTTACCTCTGAGCAAAGATGAAAATAGCTTTCACAGATTTCCTGGCAGGCCACCGCCTGATCTAGCCAACCCCTTTCATCTGCGGATTTCACTCTAATAAAGCATTGATCTAGGGAACAGAACTCCATTCCAGGCTCATTCCTGAAAAGTGCATAACCAGGCTGAGCAGGGCTGCGGGAGGTCTACCTCCCCCTAGGAGGGTTGGGATTTTGAGGACGCTTTGTCCAGCCGTGTTGAAATAGAGGGCAGTGGCGGGACAGAGGCACCAGCTCTCTCTGCAGGGCTCAGGGTGCACTGCTGATGGGGCAGCTCCTTCTGGGGGTGCCTGCATGCTCCTCTTGCTCCGGGTGAGCCAGGTGACAGAACCCTCCTCTGCCTGCAGCACCCTGGGGTGGCTTCAGTTCACACCCTGACCTCAAAGCATGACTCTCCTCGGACGGGAGAGGGTTACTGGCTGCAGCGAGGTGTGCAGCTGGAGAAGCCTGGGAGGTCAGAGAGCCTTGTCCACAGGCACATGGGGAAAGATGGTCCCTGCCAGGTGCAGGGCACACACCTGTACTCCAAGCTGCTCGGGAGACTGAGGCAAGAGGATCAAAAGTTTGAGGCCAGCCTCAGCAACTTAGTGAGAACCTCAAAAGTAAAAATAATAAGGACTGGGAATGTAGCTCGGTGGTAGAGCACCCCTGGGTTCAATCTCCAGCACTGGAAAAAAGAAAAAAAAACATCCCCCTCAACAGCTCCTCTGCCATCTGGGCTTATAGAAAGGGAGAACAAAGGAGGCTTTTTAAAGAAGCAGATAACCCACTCCCTTTTCTTGAGCGGTGTCAGCCACCGAGCCGGCACTTTTATATGTTCTTTCATCTGATGCTGGCAACCCCACGTCACAGCCCTGTCTTTCCACAGGGCCACAGCCATTGTGTCCACAGCACCCCGCCTGGCCCACTGGCCCCTGGTTCCTCTCGGTACCTGGGCACTCACTCCAGCTGCTCAGGCTTCTTTCTCTGTCCCTGGCTGACGCTTGACCCAGGTGCGGGTCTGTAACTCCCTTCTCCATGGCTACTGCTGACAGGGGACACTGCATACGACAGGCTTAGCTCACTGACTTGCAGGGAATGCAGAGGACAGTGACACTGCGTCACACAGCGCAGACCCTGTTAAGTAGGGGATCCCAACACCTTCTTAATAGACCATTTAGATATTCTTTTCTTGTGAAGTGCCTGTTTAAGACTTTTACCCTTTTAAAAATATTGTACTATCCTCTTTTCTGTGCAGAGGTGTCATTCCTTATTCTGGTTCTGAGTCCTTTGTTGGATAGAGAGATGATGCACACCTCTTCCCACCTGGCTGGATGCCTTCCGTATTAAGACCTCCTTCAGGAAGTGGAAAGGGACCTTGCTGTGTAGTGCCCTTCGGTCCCCAGGTGCACTTTCTGGCTTGCACTGCGTGACGAGGGCGGAGCTACGCCATCTTCCCTTTGGTCATCCTGCATTGCCTCTTTTTCTGTCCTTTCAACGCCTCGTCTTATGTTCTCGGTGTGACTCTTGCAAACATCAGATTGTTCTCCCCCATTACAGTATGACTGTCTTTGTCTTTTGGATGGAATATAAATTTACAGGTAGTGTAAGAGATGACACGTTTGGGTCAGAGTTGATCATTTTGCTCTTTCCTCGGTATCGCCCCATCCGCATTTCTGTCTCTTTCTCTCCTCACCTTCTTTAGGTCTGTCCCTTTTGGCCATCCTTCGCCCCTCTTGGACTGTTACACACCAGTACTGTTTTTCTGGTGACTTTCATGGAAATTATAACACCCTATCCTGACTCACTGAAGTTCGACATAAACCAATGCTCACCACTTGCAGAGTGAAGGGATCTTTGAACCCTGTAGTTCTTTTTACTCATTTCCTTCCTGATGTGCTATTGTTTCAAGTATTTTAATTTTGCATATACTTAGAACCCTCCAGGACACAGAATGTCCTGGAGCTCCTTTCTCTTCAGGGCTCTTTCTTTCTTCCTGTGTCTCTGTGCTCCCACCGGAAGTGTTTCCTGGTGCTTGAAGGATTTACAGGCTGCTTTGCTCAGTGACAGTTATGTGCTCCGAGGAGCGAGTCATGGGGCAGTGCAGTGGCCATGCAACCCCCAGTGCAGGTCAGCCACTCCGGGTGGCCTCTGTGACAGCAACAGGAATGCTGCAGCTGGAAGTCAGCACACGCTTCTACAGTCAGCCTAAAAAAGCAAGTGGAAGGAGTGTTCTGTACCACAGTGATGGAAATTCGTACTGTAAGCACAATCGTGGGCATACTGTTCACCAAAACCAAGCACCGTGCAGTGCCGAGGGTGTGTGCTGGACGTTGGTGCAAACAGCTGTGTTTCTGGAGGCCACTGGTCCTTTCAACCCCGTCACGGTGAGGTGACCCAGGCTGCATCTGGGCTTCCATCTTCTTCATTCTCCCAAGGGCAGCCCTAGGATTCCGGGGAGAGCCTGGGTTGACCCTATCCTGATGGACAAGCCCTGACCTCTTGATCCCACCCCTGTAGCACCAGGAATTCGCAGAAGGCTGTGCTGGCTCTCAGCCACGGCCTTTGCTGTTGGAATCAGCACCTGTCTCAGGGGTACGGCAGCCCTCAAATCCAGGACTCGTCTCTGTTGGTGTTCCTCCTCTCTTGACATCACCCTGGTAGCTCACAGTGCCCTTCAAGCTGGTGCTTTATAGGTACCACTTGCCCAGGTCACACAGCTGGGGTTCAGGGATGTGGCTCCAAGTCCCATGCTCTTCCTGGAGGCCAGGGATTTTTAAGTCACTTCTGAGGGTGACTCTGTAGGCCTGATGGGAAAGGGAAGGGACTGACCCTCAACAGGGCAGCATACCAGATGTGGTGTCTTACTCTGTAGAGTGACTGTCTGACCCCCAGGGACTGGGTCCCTCTACCATGAGCTCAGCCTCTACGTTGTGGCAGACCTAAAAGCCAGGCCTAGACCAAAGTGCCCTTTGGCAACGGGCACAGTTGCCATGTGCCACAGGAGGTAGCCATGGGATGGTTGCTCTGACTGTACGTGGACCTCACACAGAGGAAGCTACACACCTGGATCTGGGCAGTGTTACCCCAGCCCATCTCCCGGGCCAGCCACGCTCCACCCTGTGGGTGCTCACGGTTCTCAGACTGAGGTCTGAGCAAATGCCCTGCTCCCGTTGTGCATGCCACCTCCCATCCTCCTGGGCCACATGCACACACCTCAGCCATGTTCTGGCCTGTAGATTATGTGCCAGCTGGGCTTCTGCAGGGGCTGAAAGGAATGGGACATAGGGTGCTTCAGTTCCGAGCAATGCTGTCTCTCATCGCACCTCCTCTCCAGCCCTGTGAATTGATCCCAGGAGAGCCCTGCAGGTGCCGTGTGCTGTTTACGTGTGCGGACACTAAGTAAGTCCCTTGCAATGACTTTGTGCTGCAGTATGGATGCTGAGGGTCCCCGAAGGCCCATGTGCTCAGGGCTCGGTCCTCAGTGGTGCTTCTGGGTGGCTGCGGGGACTTGGAAGGAGGGGGAGGGCCTAGTGGGATGTGCCAGCTGCTTGCCCACACAGTGCAGCCCCCAAGAGCCTCTTTCCGAGTCTACGTACGTCAGCATCCATGTCTTTAAATGAAAATGGTCTTCCATGTTCTTGCAAAATCTAAGGAGAAAAGCTGTGATTTTGTGGCTACGATAATAACTGAGTTTCAATCTATGGCAGTAAGTTCTTGGCAGAGGAGCAGAAGGCTGAAGCGCGCACTCTGGCATTGGAGATCCCGGTCTATGCCAGTTCTACCACTCAGTGGCCGTGGGAAAAGGAGCAGCTCATCTTACGCTGTAGGGCTCAGTTTCCTCATGTGTTAGACAGGAATGACAGGAATTCAGGAGAGCTGAATACCTGATGCGGCAACGTAGCAGGCTTTCCTTCAGCGTGGTAAATGCCCAAGGTAACCGACTTCTACAGAGAACGTTTGTGTTGGTTCAGGACTTGGAGATTTCAGACCATTGATGTTTGTCCCCATTGCTTTTGGGTCTGTGACAAGGCCACACATTGTGGCAGAGAGCTCATGGTGGAGCAAAAGTGCCCAGCTCATGTCTGGGACATGAAGAAAAGAGGAACAGGGCCAGGGTCCAACATCGCCTTCAAGTGCACGCCCCCAAGGACCTAAAGACCTCCCAGTAGGCCTCATCTCTTAGAGTGCCCCCCAGCTCCCAGGAACAAGCTGAGGAATGTGCCTTTAATGCATGGGACTCCGGGGGACATTCCAGGTCCAGACCACCGTGTCTGCTATGTCTCCCACAGTGCCCAGCGTGCGGTAAACAGAACAGTGCTCCTCTTGGTGGAGGTCCCTGAGCTTTACCCTGAGCTCCTGAGCTATTGCTGTGCCCACTGAAATAAAGGCTTTCTCCCTAGGTATCACAAGAACATGGAAACACATTTGTAGACCAAGAGTGCTCACCTTCTAATCTACTCAGAACCCAGGAAAACACCACCCTGGTTTGCCCGGGTCTGTCCTGGTACCAATACTGGAAAGCCCGTGCGACCTCCCTTCCTGGATGCTTTCTTGGTCCTTCTGGGACAGGCAGCTCTTTCCACGTGGTTCTTTTTTGCTAACGCATAATAACTGCACTGTGAGCAGGATGATGGCCTCCTGGCTCCTGTCCATGTCCCTGTGTCTGGAGCTCCGAGCCCTCTCTTCCAGTCCTTCACACCGCATGTAATAAGCCTGGGCCATCGCTAGCGGCTGACATGGGTCTACACTTCTGGCTTCTCATGCAGATCACAGCGGCGAGAACCGTGGGTGAACAGTGTTCTATCCCCAACAGGGGACTTTCCGGAGTAAGGTGGCAATCCAGGATGAGGACAGGAGCTTTGTGTAGAGCAGATCCAGAGCCAAATCCTCTTTTACTCCCTGTGCCCTGAAGGCTCACTGGTTACAGGCCTGGTGGGAGGTAGGAAACTGAAGAGGTGGGGCAGGGCGATGTCTTGGGTCCCTGGGGGTGTGTCACATGGGGACTGGGACAGGGGATCTTTTCCTTTCTCAGAACACTTGAGATACCGAATTTAAGCAGAAAGAGGCTTATTTTGCCTTTCGCAGGCCCGCCCCATGATTGGTTGCCCCGCTGTCTTGGGCCGTGGTGAGGCAGCTTGCTGTGGTGTGCAGGGGGTGGCACAGGGCTGTGCGCCTAATCGAGGGGTCCAGGAAAAACATTGCAGGCCTGGTCCTTGCTCTGTCTCCTCACGTTCATTAGGCAAGCGCACAGGAATGAGCAAGACATGGGTTCAAAACAGCCACTGCTCACCTTTAATACATTCTAGACCCAGTGAACTGCAGAAATAAATTAAAGCTTGTGACGAGGTTGCTTTTTGAAGCCTTTAAAAATTTCTCTTTTAGCCTCTAGGGGAGAAAAATATGTTTTAAAACTATGTCATGTGGGGGTTGGGGATTTAGCTCAGTGGCAGAGCGCTTGCCTAGCATGCGCAAGGCCCCGAGTTCGGTCCTCAGCCCTGAAAAAACAAACAAACAAAAAAACTATGTCATGTGTTTGTTTTAGTCAGCTGTGGTCAAAAGGTCTGACAAGAACAATTAGAGGAGGAAGAGTTTATTTGGGGGCTCCGGTTTCAGAGGTGTCAGTCTGTAGAGGCAACTCCCCAGCTCTGGGTACCGATGGATGCGGCAGAGGAAAGCAGCCCAGGACACAGCTCCAGGAAGCAGAGGGAGCTCTGCTCACCAGGGACGAGAAACATAAGCCCCAAAGGCACGCCCCCAGGGACCTATCCCCTCCAGCCACACCCTACCTGACCAGTCACCTCTCAGTTAATCCACTCAAATGGATTAGCCCACTTGCTAGGTTCAGGCTCTCAGGACCCAGTCGTTTCCCCTCTGAATGTTCTTGTATTGTCTCGCAGTTTGGGGGCTCCTGAATATCACACCTAGTTTCAGCCTCATTACCCACCATGTGAGATGCCCTTCCTATCAGATTAGATTGATGCCTCTGCTCTGCTGTCCTGTCTCAGGTATCTGGGGCTTCCTCTGTCGCTGCGGAGCTTCTCTCTTGGCTGATCCATAGGGCCCGTGTGTCAGCACACGACCCACCCACCATGGAGCAGCTAGAGCCTCCGCACCCTGACGGAAGAGGGGTGAGGTGAGGGCCAGGTTCCTACATCCCCTGTGCTCGAGCAGTGTTGCTAGAGATGGGTTCTGCCTCTGTCAGGCCTCTTCTGCAGTGGGCAGGCCATCTTTCCTTGTTATTGATTTTTAACTGATACATAAAAACTGTATGTACATTCATTTTTTTTTAAAGAGAGAGGGACAGTGAGACAAAGAGACAGTGCAAGAGATAGTGAGAGAGAGAGAGAGAGAGAGAGAGAGAATATCAGTTTTATTTCATTCTTCACATGGCTTTCATTGCTCCAGCACTTCATTGTGTACGTGGTGCTGGGGTTTGAACCCGCGTCCTTGCTCATGCCAGGCAAGGGTCATAACCTCAGAACCACCGCGTCAGCCATGGTATCATGATATTTTGATACACATATACATTATGTAATGTGTAAATCAGGTTAAATATATCCATCTCATTTCTTTATATAAAACATTCAAAATCCTTTCTTTTGGCTTTATATATATATATACATACATATATATATATATATACATTGTCACTGCAGTTACCGCCTGAGCAATTGCTCCTACCTACCTATCAGGTGGCCAGCTGTGCAGGAAAGCTCCAGGGAATTTATTATCTCTGTTCCATCCAAGTCCTCGTGCTGACCAACTGGAGTCAGCCACAGCGGAGGCTCGCTCCATGCCTTCGAGAGCTCAATTAACTGCTGGAGTAATTTGTCATTATAAGTTTAACATTTGCTAACTTTAGGAAACCTGAAACAGCCACACACACACACACACACACACACACGCATCCTAGAAGTAGAAATCATCTTTACTCACACTTGAAGATGAGGTCTTGATAATTTTAAATCAAGATGGATGTGAATAAGGTACATAGACTCACAAATTGGATTCTGATGTTCTAACTGCTGTGAATTATGTGTTACTTTACCTCAGTTGCTCTCCCTGCATTCATTACAGTTTTGTCTGGACTTAGGCATCAGAAATACTAAATTCCTGGGGCTGGGGCATTGGCTCAGTGGTTTCAGCGCTTGCCTGGCAAGCAGGAGGACCCAGGTTCAAACCCCAGCACCACATACACAACTAAGTGTTGGAACAATGAAGGCCATGTGAAAAACTCAATAAAGTTGTGTCTCTCTCTCTCACTGTCCCTCCCTTTCTCTCTAAAAAAAAAAAAAAAAAGAAAAACAACAACAACAAAAAGAAACACTCAATTCTTAACCTGCAGACTCAGTTTTCCCATTGGCAATCAAGCTGATGGTGTCTGTAAGCATGAATGTTACTTTATCTGTGTGTCACTAGGACTAGGTTGTGGTGGATGGGTTTCTGGTTTGGGCAGCCCTGTCCACACACAGGTCACCAGCAGCCACCATCTTCAGCCCTGCTTTATCTTGAGAAGCATCCTGCGCTCTGAAAGCAATGGGTTAAGGCAGGAGAGACAAAGGGCTTTGGAGCTGGAGGCCCCTCTCAGGGCTTGGGAGCCTCTTCAGTTGCCAGAGGCTTTATCTGGAGAGATCACCAGGGAAAGTCCTCTTACAGGACACAGGCCCTGCTTTCTTCTCTGCATCCCTGACTGGAGCTCTTGAGATGGAAGCAAACTGTTGGCCACAGTTCTGAAAACTGCAGATAAAGGCTTTGATTTGTTAATTAAATTTTTACTATCTGCATTTGATATCTCAGCCAAATTGTATCCGCTGCAGGAAGGACAAGAAAGTCCTTCACTTCAAAGGGGCGCCCACTGGGTGACCTGTAATTATGGAATTTACTGCGGGGTGAAGCACTGTCTGGGGCGCACCTGCCGCCCTAGTGCGCCCCCAGGCCCCGGCAACACCCCCCTGCGCTGGCAGGTTTCAAACGGCCCCTGCCTCGGCGCACAGCCCGGGTCTGGAGGAGCCTCAAGTCCTGCCGCGCGCAGCGCCGGGCACCTGTCCCGCAGCGCTGCTGTCCCACGCAGTCCTTAGTTCGTCCCTAGGCAACGGGAAAGAATCGGCTCTTGTCTTCCCTCCTGGTGGATGTCCCCGTGAAAAACGGCTTCTTTAATGAATGAGCAGAAAGACTGGGGCCACGCTGGGCGAGGCCACCTGCTGGCTCCAGGCGGGTCTGGCCCCCAGCCCAGCTCGCAGAATTGCGCTGTGCGTGGCAGGGCCGCCCCCTCCCCGCCCTTTCTTTTCCCTGGGACACAACTTTAGGAAAGGCTGTTAGGAGAGGACACATCTCCAGCGGGCGCTGCGATTCTTTACACAACAGCCACGGCCATCTGCAAGTTGCGGGTGGGCTCGGCTCTGTGGCCGAGGAGGCGTCCCCATCCTAGCGGAGACTAGCTGAGGGTCAGGATGCCCTAAGCCTTCCGTGGGACTTGCTGTGGACTAGTTCCAGTGCCAGCTGTCCTTATTAGTA
Organism: Aplodontia rufa; assembly: GCA_004027875.1. Classification (NCBI taxonomy): domain Eukaryota; kingdom Metazoa; phylum Chordata; class Mammalia; order Rodentia; family Aplodontiidae; genus Aplodontia; species Aplodontia rufa. The sequence goes on along the minus strand of PVKS010033930.1, from coordinate 3,766 downwards.
GTAGTCTTTTTAATCTTATCATTTTTGGTACTGGGGTTCAAACCCAAGGATACTTAACTGCTGAGCCACATCCCTGGCCCTTTTTGTATTAAATTTTAAGTTAGGGTCTTGCGAAGTTGCCCAAGGTCTCACTAAGTTGCTGAGGATGTCTTTGAGTCTGATGCCGCAGCCTCCCTAGCCACCAGGATTACAGGTGTGTGCCACCATGCCAGGCTTCTCTCAATGTTTAAAATTCAATTTCATTACCATTGTTTAAGAGAAAACCCTATCTCGGAGCCATTTAGGAAAGATGCAAGATTTAAAAAAGAACCGCTACAAGAACGGTTAATAATGACCAGATTCATTGGATCAAAGCAATTTGAACTCTACAATTTTTGTAAGGTAGATTGAGTTGTTTTTTTTTTTTTTTTTTTAGCAAAGGTGTGGTCATTTCAATTCTGGGTGCCCCCCACCCATCATGATGACTGAACTAGTTGACAAAAAGGGGAAATTTGGCCCTTAAAGAGGACTGGGAGTGGGCTGGGAAAGGCAAGAAGCACTTTCTAGTGAATAGAAAGGGTCATGAGGCAAGGAGCTGTTGAGCTGTGATCTGAGTTTAAAACACAGGCTAGCTGCCATCAGAGAGCCACGTCTTGCATCAAACTGGTGGTACCTACCAGTGACCTACTGTGGCTGGGTCTTCCTGAAGAAGGAGCCTCACTGCGTTTGCTCTTGTCAGGCTCCCTTGGGGAGGCCTAGGAGCATCGCCGCCTGGTTTTCCACCGCTGTGTCCCCACGCCGGGAGGGTGACCCAGCACAGACCTTTGGCAAGCACAGGACACTCCATCCTCCCACCCCCTGTGATGATAACACTGCTTATAACTTGGCTGTAGTTTATGAGTGATTCAGTCTGTCAAGTTCAAAAGAAATAATAGGTAGCTTCAGATCTTACCCAGCAAAGATCAGAAGGCTATGCACAGGAAGAAAGAGAGAAGAGTATAACAATCCCAGATTCAAAGTCTCGGGAAGACAAACACCTTTTCCAAAATGTGCACAGAGGCCAGCTGTGTAAACCGAGAGCGCAGACTATGCCACGGGACACTGTGACACTGACATCCGACGGGTGGGATTCTCCACCCCTCAGCCGGTCTCCAGAGGCCAGTTGAGGACTGAATTCGGTTCTGACAGTGACAGCCCAGAGCTGATGCAAGCGCCCCAGGTTAGCAGCTCAGTTCGGCAAGATGTGCCCCTCCCCCCGCTGCCCTTCAATGCCAAGTGCCAGCGGCAGATCCCAGCTTACCCAGGCTTCCGCCAGGCTTGGGAGACTCGTGACCTGCAGGGCCACGCTCTGATTACTATTTGTAGGGTATTGCAGAAGTAACAGAGGAAGAGCTGCGTGAAGGGTACAGAGACCTGCGCGTGGTGTTGGTGTGGTGCCCCCTGGCCTCTGGGGTGCACCTCCCTCCCAGCGCTGCCCGTGGCACTAACTCAGAAGCTTGCCCAGTCTCGCTGTTTAAATTAACGTAGAGTCAAGTCTCCAGTCACAGCCCCCTTTCTGGGTGGTTCCTGCCCCCTAACTGTTTCCCGAGATCAGGGGGCTCTCTAGGGGTCTAACCTGAGTCATCTCATCAGCATAAGCTCAAGGTGTGACCACAAGGGAGGGGCTCCCTGTGAATAGTAGAAGGCACCACTATCACAAGAAAGTCAAGATTTAGGAGCTCTCTGCCAGGAACCAAAGAAAGACCACACTGCGAGGGTTGAAGTCCACCTGTGAATGTTGGAAGGGTCAGGTTTCCTTCAAGAAACAAAACAAGGCAAAGGATGTGTCTGATGTGGCCACTGGAGAGGCCTGGAGGAGGGGGACCATGCCTCAGGACAGGGGTCCTTGTCAAGACGTGTCAGACAGAGACACAGCAGAAGTTTATTCAGGAAAGCCAGGAGCCCCCATCCCAGGAGTCTGCAGCTGTTTCCTGAGTGAGAGGCACCTTTTGGGGCCTCAGGCTCTTTCAGAGGTGACCTTATGGAAGGTGGGCATGGGAGGGTGTGTGGGGACCGCAGCAGTCTGGTGATCACAAGGCAGCCTTTGGTGGTCTGGCTGTTTCTCAGGATCTTTGAGTCTCTAACATATGATCAATAGATCAGGACTGGGATGGACCCTGGATTATGTCTTAAGTGTCACATCTCCCCTTGCTTGACCTATTCTAAAATGCATGGGCTAGTGCATGGCATAGGACAACTTTCACAAGTGAGTGAGATTCAGTGGCTCTAAGACTCTGAGCAAAGATTTATAGATTTCCCAGAAGTGTTGGGAGGGACGGACCTGGGAGGAAAACTGGCTTGGCAGGGAAGGTACTTCAGCACAAAGCTTTTGGATTGAGATTATAATCTCCTTTTTCGTTCTTGTCTTCTTCCTACCTTTCTTTTAACATTTTCTTCTATCCTACCTCATATGTTTTTCAATATGAACTTTTTGCATGGCTTGGAATCCTGGGGTGTGTTCCCTAACCAATCTACGGAGAACTTTAGCCCAAGTGCCGTGATTGCATCTGTGCCCGCCCGTGGGCATTCCCTTGCACACCATCCTGCACTCAGAGCTGGAGGGCAGCCGGGCAGGCTTGCTCTGTGTGTGCAGATGCCAGGTCAAGAACATGAAGACTCAGGTGAGGCATGTTCTAAATACCTGAGATACCTCCCCCTGGAGGTTTTTTACATTTCCACCCAGGGAAGCCAGTGGGTCTCTTCCTAAACTGCTCTCCCACTACCTTCCCCAGGACAAATGCGAACAAAATAATCTAAAGATGAAAATCACCATGCTGCTACGTAGGAGTGGCGCTTCATGGAAATGACACACTCCTACACCCTTCTGATCACCATGAGTGATCACAGGCACATGCTGGTGTTTTCCTTCTTCCTGCTGTTGAAGAGGAATAAGACGTCAGAGCTGCTGCTGCTGAGTTAACATGTAACTGAGCTACTGCCACCCCTGATGTGTCTCTTTCAGCCTCGAGGCCATCCCAGGATCACCTGACCTTCCCTAGCCACATCAGACAGAACCTGCTTAAAGTACTGTTGCTTATGTTTCTCAAATGATGTGGAAACTCAGGGGCCATTTGATGAGTTTGATTCACTATTTATCCCATTGCACAGAGATAGCCACGAGAAAATCTGATTCAGTTTCACCTCTCCTGAAATCCTACAAGGCAGTGTGAAAGCTCATCTGAAGTCTGCTTGTTCATCAGCTACATTAAACCAGGATAAAGGATGGGCACAGCCAGCCCAGGTTCACTGTCCAGGGCCTGATAGCTCTCATGGCTCCTCTGTCCCACCAGGGTCTCCAACATGATGATTGACAGCTCTAATACAACTTGACTTGGCAGCTTCCAGACAAGTGTCTTTCCATCTGGAGGCAAGGCAGAGGCTAACTGTAGAGTACATGCCCAGTGGAGGGTTTCCTCCTGGCTCACTCTACCATTCTAGGCAGCAAGTCAGTGAAAAGCACACGTGCCAGTTCTGATACGTCCCTTCAGATCACATCAGTTAGCACAATGGACCAGAGGTGGTGGGGACCTCTTTGGTCACAGGCTGAGTAGTTCCACATCCTCAGAGGCAGCACCTTCAGAATGCTGAAGACCTGGAGGACTAAAGTAAGTGTGCACGCATGCTATCCCTGCCTGGTGAGTGACTTCCTGTGCCTCCCGGAAGCGTGTATGGTCATGAGTTTTCTAGGCTAGCAGAGAAGCTTTTCACTGCTGGTGGTCAGGTCTGCACTGGCAATGATGGAGCCCAG